>JAYJMH010027367.1:0-17917 GCA_036873815.1 Phacellophora camtschatica
TCCAACGTCTGTCCATCGTACCATGAGATTGATAGCAAGCTGACTATATGCTTCTGACGCATGCGCTCCAGAAGCAAATACCAAGATAAGCTTTATCAGTAGAACGTATCTTGTTTTGACAATATTTCAACAACATTTTAAACTTTAATGATACCAAACCAAAGCAAAAGTTGGAATTTTCCAAAAATAGAACATACCTTTGTTGACTGGTTGATCATTATTTCCTGAAAATATAAAAAAATTCGTGTCTCGGGAACGACTTCTAAAGAAGAGAATCTTTAGCTTTTTGTTTTCATTTCGTTTTGATAATTTGAAGATATTTCAGTTGCTTGCAGAAATCAAGCCAAAAAGTTACTTGCAGATTACAATTTGAAGACCGTGATGCTTGAAAGCAATACCAATGATACCATCTGGCATTTCACGACAACAAAATTCTGACTTGAGGTATAATTTATGTGATCATTTCTATTATTAATCATAATTTATACATACATTATGATAATTATCGTTATCATTAAATAAATAATTTGTACGAATCACACGAGAATCAGTAATGAGAATATAAATGCCAGAACAAGTAGTGATATCCGTTGTCTCTCGTCTATCAAAGAACAGTACAAAACTCGTGAAGTTGCGCTTGCGAATTTACACCGCGTATGAGGAGGTATACGACCCCCCAAAATAAGGGGAAATGCCATGAAAGCTTTGAAAACGCTCTCTTTTATGTCTAAATCTCGTGAGTTTACACAAAATGTTATGATAAATTGACCCTTTAAAATACATTCTTTTACGTTGTCTTACGCGATTTGAGAAATAAGACCCACTTTTTCAAATTTTACTTAGTTTAATTGAGCAAAAAGACCATTTTGAGCCATGTTTAGAGAAATTTTGGGCGTTGCATATCTGCCGCTAAACATTGGGGTGTATCCCACCCCACAGCATCACCCCCCATAGCATTACCCCCCAAGTTCACCAGAATAAATAGGCTACGGAGCGTGTAAATACAAGCCTTTAGTAATATCACCTTTAAGACCCCAAATCATACAAAATTCAAACCTTTACAGTTTGGTGTGCCTTCTCTCATTGCTCTACTGGTTCCCAAGATCGTTCGTCCAGTTTTATTAACACACCAGCAATACCCAAGCCTGAAGTGACACTGAACTGGTTTGAATGTACCGTCATCATAGCATTTTGGTACATAGCTTGACGATTTTTGTGTACTGCCATTCCTTGAAAGTGCTGCCATCAAGAGTTTGAAGCAGGGTGCTTTTCCTGAAACGAAAATAAATCAATGCTGATATTTTTCAATACTTACAGGAGGTGATGTAAAATTGAAACACGTATTAAACACGTATGTTTTTTAATATGGTCGAAAACACGGATTTTTTAATATGGTCGAAAACACAGATGTTTTTTAACAAGGTCGAAAACACAGATGTTTTTTTAACATGTTAACAAACATTATGCATTGCACATTGCATGACCATGACAGTACCCACCAATTGTTGTGCAATTTGGTTTTTTATGACGCACAGAAGTGTTTGGAATAGGTCTTCCATCTTTCGTAGAACACCAACAGAATCCACTTAAATTATGACACTGCACAGAAGCATAAGATCCCCTTTCTGTGCAGTTAGGAACGTATCCGTCGGGGTGTCCAGTCCCCGCTACAATTCGTGACTTTGCTTTTTCTTGCTTTGTTTGGCATTTCGTGAGACCTAAATGCAAGAGAGAATTTGGTTAATTTACTGCTTTCATTTAATGTTACCTTCTTTTAATTTATAGTTCATAAATCAACACGTCGTGGAAACAGCTATTAAATTTGAGGATATTCATATTTACATCACAAAGGTTAGATTATATCTTGTAAATTTTGTGATTTATTGAAAAATGTTTGCTGAAGGGTTCATTTCACGCAGACAGAATTTATCAAGAAAAAATTTGCAGAGAGTAATTCGTGTCCAATTTTTCATATTTTTCATATTTCATTTTTATATCAATAGGGAGGGTTACCCTTCAGAAAAGTTAATTCCTGTTTTTTAAGGGTCCCTCCCTTTCATATAATACACGTTACATAATATAATTTATATAAAAATTAATTAAACTTATTTACAATTCAAAACTTATTTAAATATCATAAAAACCTGAAAGAAAAAACTAACAACTAGTTAAAAACTATTCTTAAAAGTCCTTAAGGAAGACGCATTTTTGCTCAAGTTGATTTGAAAAGTAAGGAAATGAAATTTTTAAGTTTTGAAGGTAATGAATATTTGTAAAATGAGGTTAAAACAAAAGTCCGAAGAGTAAATCAAATCTATATTCTGACTCCATGTTTATGACCGTGCTTCGTCCAGGGGCGGACTGGCCGGTTCCCTCAGCTTGTTTTCCTATGGCCATATTTAAGTCTAATTTAGCCTACCCCTACAAGAGTTTGCCCGGAACCTAAAATGTAGGTTAGTCCGGCTCTGGCTTCATTTCCCTCTGGTGGAACAACGATCAAATTATTAGCTTATCACCTTTTGGTTGCATGCATGCGATCCATTCATTCATCGTCACTTTTCTATCTCCGTTTTTGTCACAAAACTTAATCACTCGCCGAAGACATCTTTTATCGCCGTAATGTCGTCGGACTGCTCGTAAAGTCGGGTACAATTCTCTTCCAGTTAATACGCCATCAGAGTTAGTGTCAGATATGGTGAATTGCCATTGAAGACAACTCATTTGGGCTGAAGGGTCAATTGTGCGGGATCCTGAAAGTAAATAGAGAAGTAACGAATACTGAATAAATCGAGCTTGTAACGAACGGTATAACTTTCATTCCAGTGCGATATTTAATGCCGGTACAAAAACTACAACATGAATTTTCATGCCGGCATGAGTTTATCATGCAAAATAAAGCACAAATCAGCAATCGACACGACATTCATGTAAAGCAAGGTTTGCCATGAATTACCTGGTTTTAAGCAAGGCGAGCCTCTGCTTCTTCTTCCATATCTCTTCCTTCTCAGTTTGTGGAAGGATTTCAATGCCATTTGAATTACGCCTTGTATATCATCTTCGCAGCCTAGATGTAAAAGTACATTATGATATCACAGATGGAGAAATGAGATTTATTCTAATAATTTTGTTTGAGCAGGATTTTCCTGTGTTCCATTTTCTTACATTTCATACATATACTATGTTTGTCTGTCATATCTTTGTCTGCCAACTTTCACATACTTTAAAAAGAAATTGGGGACTTATTGTCTTACCTTTATTGTCTTACCTTTATTGTCTTACAATTAGTTATTGTCTTACCTTTACCCCGGCTTGACTTACTTTTGCAAACTCCTCTGTAAGCAAGTTCAACGTTTTTGCCATTACATTTCTCATACCGTAGCATGCACAGGTTGGTGTACGTCTGTAAATTCGTTCCACACACCGGTCGCACCGGTATCGCGGGACAGCGTCGCCTTGACGAACACGGCTCTGCAACCTGAAGAAATTAATTCATTTGTGATTTAGTGGTCAGGCCATCAAGAACTAATGGTATCAGAAATCGTACCAAGCAACGATCTAAGCTGCAATGATGCTTGATTTATGCAGTGATGCCTAATTTATGAGGGATGTTTAATTTATGCAGTGATGCCTAATTTATGAGGGATGTTTAATTTATGCATTGATGCTTAGGTTATGCAGTGATGCTTAATTTATGCAATGATAATCGATTTGGGCAGTGATGCATTTAAGATATGAAACAATTTGCAGAGGAAAGTAGGCTAAATTTTCGATTTGAAATCCTCAAATGAAAGTGAAATTTGAGAGTAAATCATAGCATCCGTCCTGGAATCAGGGGTGCACACAGAAAAAAATATTGGGGGCTTGGGATCGAATTTCATGAATAGCTACATGGTGTTTCATAAATAGTTACATAGTGTTTTATGAATAACTGCATTTTATTTCGAGAATAACTGCATAATGTTTTATAAATAACTACATAGTGTACTATAAATAATTAAATAGTGTTTTATGAATGGCTACATGGTGTTTGATTAATAGTTACATAGTGTTTTATGAATAACTGCATTTTGTTTCATGAATAACTGCGTAATGTTTCATGAATAACTGCATAATGTTTCATAAATAACTACATAGTGTATTATTAATAATTACATAGTGTATTATTAATAATTACATAGTGTTTTATGAATAACTACGATGTGTTTCATGAATAACCATATAGTTAAAATGACGTCTAAAGGGCAAACTCAGAGTTTGGCATATCAAGTTTACTTGTCCAAAACTGGAAATTAAAATTGTCCTAATTTGTGAGCTTCCAAGTCAATTTAAAGTAACACCATTCATTCCAGTCCAGATTTCCGACATTATTTTTCAAGTATCGCTTATTCTTTTTGACTGCTCGAGACAACATAATTAATTGGAAGTTTCAGTTTTTTATGACTCAAAGATAAAGGCAACAGCCTTTGTTTTCGCTCTTTATCTGGCGCCTCCACTGTTTGGAGCGAGCGTTTGAGGACCACTAAATTATACGGCCGTGACAAGCCGTGCTTTTATCTTGTTACCGTTACTGTTAGCATGTTGGATGCTGGAGGCAGTTTGTGGTTATCTGATCCAGAATTCGTGTTTTTAAATAAATTCCACAATGTACTTTGCAGTAAATTCATCGCTTAAAACATCATAAATATATTGCAGACAGCTATGCACATGCTGAAACCTTGTTGTGTGTTTAGGGTAAACACTTTTCTTCGCTTCATTTGAATCTGTCAGCTAATATAAACAGGTTGTTAAAACACCATTACGAGAGATTGATTGCCGAGCATTATGACCAGCCTCAAATCAGCAACTTTGGCAACGTGCCTCACTTTTGATGCGTCCAGGGAACCGGGGGCTATGGGCAGGGCTGAACCCAGGTCAGATATAAATGTAATCCCCCCAATTTTGATTCCATTCTAAATAACTTAAATTGAAGCTGTACAACGATTAACTTCGTTAAAAAAATATCCAAATATGGTTCCTCGCGGCCATGGGCTTCAGGGTCAGATTTCGGAGAAAAAACAAAGAATGACCTGCATGCATGGGTAAATAGCTAACCCGGGGTAAAATCGGTAATTTATTTTAATTAACAAATTTCTGTCACAATAAGCTTTTTGTGTATAACATCAAAAACAGTATGAAATATAGATTTGGGCCCATTCATTTTGTTCCACAACATCACAGGCTTATCGTCATATTTCCCGCTGTTCTCTTCTCGCAGCTTTATCAGTTTTAGGTGGGGATTTAAGCAACCACACAGTAAAAATAATGTAGCCAAAATTATTAGTAACTAAAAAAATTAAGTAACCAAAAACAAGTAAAGGCCAGCATCGTTTGAGCAAACCCCAAATAAGTTGCCAAAAATTGCCCAGAATTTTGAGTGTGAACATGTCTTACTCTGCAAACTGGGTAACCAACTTAGAATAAAGTCACTAAAAAAACCTACATTAAATATCCACATCACAAAGTCACACTTTGATATCCCCAGCCAATAAACATAATGATTGTCAATCGTTACAAGGTGTAAGGGAACAATGTCTTTCGAAATAATCTCCAGATGAAAATTTCAGACGAGGATCAAGTTGTCAAAACCTTATCTACACCACAAGAGAGACAACCAACTTCAGTTGTAGTCAGTTTAAGCCCATTTGACTTGCCATCGTCAACAACAACGTCTGTAGATTGGGGGAGTCGTGTCCGAATTTACGAATTTGAAAAAAGTGTCCGAATTTTTTCGATTCCATCTAATGCTTGTAGCCTTGGTAGCTAATTTACACTCATTTTTTAACATAAAAAACCGCTTATAAGAAACTGTATGTAGCCTCTTCTGGAAAAATAAAAAATTCTACTAGAAAGGATAAGAGGTCGATCCGAAGTTAAGAAATATTTTCAAGTTTTTTAAATCAACATTTTATACGATGACGGAACAGACAACTAGAACCACAGACTGATCACACGAAATTGTTTGGTTTAAGCTATTTTGGTTTTGTTCAGTTCAGGCAAATAACAATACTATATTGGTTTTTGTTATGGGGTTCTTTTTCGCAGTTTTCTGGACTCAAAAAGCTTTATGCTCAATGAATTATGGTAAATTATACAAATTCACTTTTATGGAAAATTAAGAAACTCTGTAAGAACCTTTTGCCATAAAATTGTGTCCAAAATTAAGAAACCCTGCTACAAAGCACAGAGCCAAGTTTCTATTGTTTGGCGGTTTTGAATTTTCTGAAAGTTTCCGAAAGATGACGAAGAATATTCGCTGCATTTTTGTTTTAACTTTTGCCTGAATCTTCTCCCGAGTAGACTACGGGTAGCATCAAACGTTTTCAAAGTACAGCATCGAACCTGCATGCGGGCTACACCCGAATCCCACACATTCATCGCATAAGTCCACACTTTCTGAATTGGTGACCGTAGTTTCTCTATTTAACGCCCAGGGCGGTTATTATTTTTCGGGTTTAGAGAAAGGCGGATATATTAGAGAAAAACATTGAATAAAAGAAACAAATGATATGTAATTTACAAAAATGTTGTCATCCACTACCACCACAGTTTTGCTTTCAGTGTTGGTGCGAGGAAGCATTAGGAGGCAAAGATTTACCCCAAAAATGCTCCTCTCCTCCTCTTCAATCACATGCGCAGATGAGATTCATTCAATCAAAGCACTTGAGAAAAAATTTTATTTTCGCTTAAATTAATTTAAAACATAAAAACAATAAATACTTTTTACTCCGAAAACGCTTCAGAAAGTTATGAAGGTGTTAATTACTCTTATCCTATCTCGTACAAGCTCATAAGCGAAGTAACTGGATATTTTCTCTCTCAGCTTACAGTCTGCTTACATCCTCATCATGATATAATTTCCAATACATACAATGACAACGATCGTTCATATTTCTTGAATCAAACAAATCAAAACTTACCGTTATTATCAATTTAGAGTAAATTATGAGCAGAAAAAATACCAAGGAAGATGCCATAATTTGCATCCAATCCAATGTTTATACAAGTAAACCAGAGAGATCCAGTTGCACCAGTTGCGTAAACTTTTTTGTCTCTCCGAATTATGAATTGGCTCCTCCAGTCGTATTTTGATTTCAATGTTGAAGTCCAGATAACGGTCTCTGTCACGGACGACTTTCTTCAAAATTTTGTGGCTTGCAAAGAAAAGTGCTGAATGAAGTGGTCAACAAAATCCCAGGCCAACGATATCTCAGATCAAAAGCTTAACAAATCAACTCGGAAATTGTTCTGTCGTTCCTCGCGAATCTTTAAAAGTGAATAACTCTGGATTCCCTGCATTTGCAGACTTTAAATCCTCGCCAAAAACCGAAGGGCTATGCGCAAAACAAGCTGATAATGGCCTGCTTTTAATTGAATCAGTGTCAGAAGTTCGTTGACTCGCGATGGATTGATGGATGGCAGTTCTGCGATAGCCGCAAATAGAATGGCCATGGAAACAACGATTGGCGCCATTCGGTGTTGCTTCTCTGGATGTGAAAACATTCAACTCTTTTAAATCATCAGGAAAGCATGTCAAAAGCTTCCAATCCTTAATAAGATTCTGTGGAGCATCAAAAAGAAGGACAAGTTTTCAGCCATTGTTGTTGTTCAAAAATAGTTTATCATTTGTGGTCCTGACAGTCCGGGTAAAACGTCTCCATGCACACAAGTATACTCACAATATATTAAAGAAATACGTCTGCAGTTTAAAGAACTTAAAAAAGTTTAAAGAAATTATTTAAAATTGTTCTGAACCACCGATAAATTTGTTGAAACTTTTTTCTGAGGAATCCTTGCGATGTTATTTTTTTAAACTGTGAGTTGATTTGTGGCTTTGCATCACAGAGCTCAGACTCTGCTTATCTAGAAAAGACTTCTGCTTGTTTTGCTTTTTGCAACACTTTGAGATTTTCCTTTCCTATCTACAGTGGACTAAAAGGCTTAATTTATCCGTATAGATGATTTTGGTCATGAATCTCAGACGCAGAAAATTGTTTTGTGGTGTAGACGACGACAGAACTGAACTAAGGTCTTCACCGCGCAGTTTATACTCAAATAAGCTTACGAAACGACTCAATGTTATGGTTTTGGAAGGCAAGAAACGTTTTCCTATGCTGTGCGCATTTATCATTGGGCCTATTATTAGGTATTACGAAAACCTTTGCCATAAGGAAATGGAAGCTGACTTTGCCAAAAAGGAGGGAACTCATAAAAAATGCCTAACCTTAAAAACGTAAAACATTTTTTATAACAAAAACAAGTAAAGGGGGTAGTTTTACTATTTTTAGCCCATTTTTGTACACAAAAGAACGATATAAATAGCTTACAATAGCAATGGATGTACGGTTTCGCTTTATCCTTAGTGCACACTTGCTTTATGGATGGCCCAAACCTCTAACTGTGCTTCAATATAAAAGTCATGCACTTATGCAAGCTATGCACTGTTGTCCATTTATTTTTCAAAAACAACAGCATAAGGAACTTTGAGCCTCGTTTTGATAAATTAAGGAAATCTAGCTTCTGTGGGTAGAGGTCCCTTGGAATTATTACGTGTGTCCATTACTTCCCTGTGCTCTTGGATTTGGCGCCACAATCAAACATACACGAAACACGAAACCTGGGCTGTAAATTTTAACCATTTTATTCCAGGAATTACTGCGTTCCGCTCAAAGATTGAGGCTTTGTTTTCCCTCATTCCAAAAGGTCGGGGGTACCGTACTCAAGACCTAGACTGAGTACACCATCAATCGCTTTGTGAAACTTTGCGGAATGGTTGGGACTCACTCAAGACCTAGTATTTTGGCCACAATATTATGGGGCTTTATCGACCGGAGTGATGCCTCAAGGTTCTTCATAGAAGCGTGTATGTCATTATCAACATGTTATTTTATGATTGGCAATACGCTTCTTATGTCACTAACCTGTGAAACTTAAACGGAAGGTTTTGTATGTTTATGATTATGAAGAAAAACCCCAGACTTTTATGTGACTTTATAAACGAAGCAAGGAGTATTTTGGCGTGTTTTGGTTTAACCAACCAATCTTCATGCTTCAATATTGAATGTGCAACCTTGAATTTGGTCTGGAATCTACCAGATTGTAGAAAAAAAGAGTGTGACAGTTAAAAAAGTAGACAATTTTGTCAGTTGCCATGTGTAATAAACAAGAACAAAAACATGTATTTTTCTTGTTTTCGCTAATATAGTAAATATAGACATGCCATTGGAAACTTTCAAAATTGTGTGCATGAACTCTTTACGTCAATCACCGGTAGACCTACTCCAAGCCTATTTCATTTAGTTAATCAGTAAAAGATGTGTCATTGCGGAGGAAAATACTCTGCGGTGTATTTTCTTGAGGTCTCTCCTCCGCAGGATATTTGCCTCCGCAGTTAAATATTTTTACCAGTGACATAAAAATTCCTTATTTCGACCCCTAGTAACGCACAATTCTTGAACAGTAAAGGCATGGTCTTTGAACATTTCATTGAAACGCATCCAAAGGGCCTGGGAAAATAGGATCGAAATAGAGTATCTTCGCTGACACTTTCACACCTTATTTTCATTATTATGTTCACTGTCACTTTGGTTATACCTTCTTCTAACACGCCATATCTGAATGAAAAAAGATGGTGGTCAGGGAGAGGAACTGGATAAGTTCAGAAGCTCATGAGTGTTGGCTCTAAAGGCGCCAGACGTTTGCTTGATCAGAAAGTTAATTGGGGTTCAGCCAACCAGAGGATTTTCAGACTGTCAATCATTAAAAGTTCACATAATCAACCCACCCACAGTCAGCCAAAACAATTAACGTTTAGCGTTTCCGAATGTTGTATTTATGTGGTGCGATTTTAGCACCCAGAACGTGAAGAAGATGGCTCAAGGCTGAAATTGGTTTTGGGTTTCATGTCACAAACGGGGAAATAGTGCACTGTTCAAAAATAAAGTTGCAAACGTTGTATTGGATGATTTTCCTGGCGTGAAATACGATACAAATTGGCGTTATATCGTCAACATTAGGCCCAAGGCCCCCAAGCATTAGTTAATCATATATGGTCACGCATAATATTTTTAAAGAAGAGTTACATTTACACAAGGCGTACTCTGACCATGGGCATTAAGATACGAACGTACATGGACACAGGGAAGAATAAAAACTCACGTTTCTTAACCAAAGTTATGGTGGGAGGGAGCAAAATGCAATAATTATGCAATGAGGCAGCATAAAACCACACAGAAAAGTTAAAACAATTTTCAAAAAAGAGTTTTCTGCTTTTATAATTTTAAAATTCTGTTAATTAAATTTAAATGAAAAGACTTCTAAAAACTAAAACACACTAATCTACGGGAATATACGAAAGAGCTGCCATGGGCCATAACTTTCGTGAATAGAAAGTATAGTATCTTAGCACAACTAGGCCTCCTATAGAAATTTAAAGTAAGTTTAAGTACAAGAGACTGCTTCATAGGAAACAGTAGCAAGTCCCAAAAAATTTTATAAACTGTTACTATTTCACAAAATCATAAACAAACTTAAAAGG
This sequence comes from Phacellophora camtschatica, assembly GCA_036873815.1. Lineage (NCBI taxonomy): Eukaryota > Metazoa > Cnidaria > Scyphozoa > Semaeostomeae > Ulmaridae > Phacellophora > Phacellophora camtschatica. The sequence continues at coordinate 10,574 of JAYJMH010027367.1, forward strand.
TTCTTTCACTGATAGCATCGTAAGGCGTTATTTTTTGTGTTTTGCTGTGTCTACAGTGCATGCTGAATAATTATTTGGACATAAAGATGCATTACAATACTTTCAACAATGTCTTTAGAGAATAAAAAGTTGATAAACTCTTGCGAAACTGCTGTTACAGTGGTGCCAAATAACATGAGCATGGTTGATCTATAAATTACCAATTCACGTTGTGGTATGGCGACTGTGATGTACACTCCTACGACGCACATCTACGACATGGTTTCTTGACAACTGGGACAAACAAAAGACAAGTATGGGACAAAATGGGACGAGGAGGTATATGGAAATCTAAATACAATTTTTGAAGCAATTATTGTTATTAAAACTACGCATTGTTTGTCGCTAAGCTTGTTCTCGTTGATTCAGGAGTGATCTGATTTGATGCCAAAAGCTGTAACTGTTTTCGAGGCCCATTTAACCTGTTGAGTAACGAGATTTCCAGTAATCAAAGAAAAATCGTTGAAGGCACATTATTAGTATGCAAAAAGTATAAATTTATTAACAATTGCTAATTTCAAAAACAGTGCCGTTGGAAGCTGCTGCATATTGAGTTGGGGCTACATTGTTCTTATAACAATAGAAAACAATAGAAAACAATATAAAATAAAGATTTCATAGTAAGAGCAATGGAAAGAACAGGTTTTATTAAAAGGCAGCCGCCTGGTTCCGACGGCACTGAAAAACTAAGTAAATGAAAAACCAGGTTTTCATCTATATAGTTGCAAGGTGTCGCGCAAGTGGTTTCCATATAGTGTCGCACCTTACATCTGGATGGACCTGATGTAGTCAGGCTAGGGAGTAGGTACTTTATTTTGACGAAGGCCGTTTTTCGCTCAAATTTCGTCACGTATGGGTCTGTTAGACATGAGTCTTTCAGAACCTGGGTGGCGAGTCCAGTCTCCGTCAAAATAAAATGCACACACGTCCAGGGGTGTATTGGGAAAAGTCAGCAAAATCATGAACACAAATACGCTGTATTTTATAAGAATCATCGTACTGAGGCGGTACAACTTTCATGCAACTTCTAAGTCTTTGATTTTTCAAATGTTCTTCAGTTTCTCATAGAATACAGAGTATAAACACGAAATTACCTTGCTTGCTCTCGAACCGTTTGATAAATAGAAGAACTTTCCAGATGAACCTTTTCTTCGTATTTTTTCGCCCTTTTTCTCATGTAACTAAAATAATCGAGAATTTCATTAAATTGTTTCGAGAATAGTTTCAAAGAATTGTACGATAGCTTTAAGTCTCTAATAATAAATTGGAGAGATTTCCGATAAAAATAAAAATCACAAAATGGCCTACTTTATGAAAACAAAAGACGCCCCGGCTCCAGAAACCATAAAAGCTAAGACCACACTAATGAAAAAATTATTTCCACTCTTCTTGTCTCCTTTGTACTTTTCTTGAGCAAACTGGTAATCTCTGTAAAGAAATTTCGAGCAAGTAAGAAAATAACAAGAATACAAAAATAATACAATGTACATATTGATTTTTGGCAGGATATCGCATAAAAACCATGATAAACCTAGACTTGCTTCAAGTCTATTCTGTTAAATCAGTAAACAAAAATAATGTGAAATAAAAAATATGTAGTTGCGAAGGAAAATCTTCTGTGGAGGAAAAAAGAGGAAAGATTTTCTGCAGGCACATATTAAAGACTCTGCAGGTACATATTTTTATTTTACTCGGAGTAAGTCTATGATAAACCCTATTTTTTTATTCACATTTTGTAGAATTTTTCACAGAACTTTGTATTTTGTTGACTATTCCATGTTAATCAAAAAAATTAATAATCCATGATCAATTATATAAGAATAAATTGAAATGAACTAAATACAGAAAAATGCTCCATCTAGACTTGTTACACGAGTCATTGCTTCCCTGTGTTCTCTGATTTGCCGACGGACCGGAATGATGTTCCATCATCAGAACCCTAAATTTACAAATCGGTGAAGGTTAATATGTGTTACTATAATATACCATATCAAAACAATATACTGTATGGTCCTTCTAGTATATGTTAATTTTCGCTGATTTGTAAGTTTGAGGTTCTGATGATGGAGCATTGTTTCGTTACGAAATATGGAATAGTCATTTAATAAAACATGCAAAGTCTTTTCCGGACCTAAACATAAAAAGTTTAAGCAATTTTTCCAAAATCTGTAAAAAGTGCGTTAGCCGGGCCTGAGCTGGCTCTCGACTCTCGGCTGGCTCGCAAAATAATGAGCTTCAAGTTTTTAAACTTAGTCGATACTTTTTAAAGAATATGCAACAACACCGTTATAACGAAGAACAATAATATTTCAACAAAGTCTCAATGTGTAAACACCCGAGAAGAACAAAATATTGCATCTTTACCTGAAATTATGTTTGGTATAAGGATGACTTGAATAAAAATACTCGTGTTCTGAATCATAGTAATTTTTCCCAGTATTGGATCTGTAAAAAGTGTTGAAATTGATCTTAAAATAGCTGATTACACAAAGCGATCAGTGGTTGAAATAACTGAATATTTATTGAATAGAAATATTGTCACTACATGTTTTTTTTTTATGAGAGAAGCCTTTACAAGAAAAATCAGGCTGAAATTTTCAGAAACAGCCCAAGCTCAGATTTGAAAAGAAAATACGAGATTAACGAAGATGCATGATTTTTTACAACATATAGCACAACATATAATTAGTTATATATACGACCCCCACACATACGACCCCCCACATATACGACCCTCACTTGCCTGATACATGTATGACAAAACTGTTGAGGAAAATTAAGAACCAAAATAAGAAACTCTTAAGGAAGGAGCAAGATAAATAAGAAAAACCAGCCTTGGACTGAAGCTGGTTGTTCGTATAAAGAAGAAAAAACGCATAAAACAAACTCATTATGTTAATTAAGAAAAAATGAACAAAAATTACCCATACCTTGTGTTTCCAAATGGATTCTCATGGGAGGTCTGCACTGGATTATATTTAACATACGTCACATTCGATTTTGATTCATCATACTGCCTCCTTTTTAACGCATTTCTGAGGATACTGTATGCCTCATTTACCTGTAAAGTAAATGTTATAGACACCCTGTGGATATTGTTATGAAAGTAAAGTTACGTAATGTTTAATCATTCGAATTCTGGAGTACATTGTGATACGACAGAAACAGGACTGTTTTATAATTTACTCTGTGTGTGAATACGCTCTGGAATATAACAGAATTTTATCTATTTTTCTGTCCTGAATTTTCATCCATTTTTATACTGTCAAAAAATTGCCAATTGTTTCATGATGAATTTAGTTATGAGTTGAATCAGATCATCATTGACAGGCCTTGACAAACGTTTATAAAATAATACGGTAAAGCAAATTGACAAGTATATGCTCCAGACGGGTCATCATATACGGTACAAATATTATTCGTTTTTAAAATGCACAGTTCAAAAAACATTTTAAGAACGAACGACGTTAAAGTGCACACAAACCTTTTGTGAAGTTTGTCTACATCAAAAGAGCATAACATATATTAGGAATGGTGTTTACATACATAATATTGATATCTGTTTTAGTTTTCGAGTTATCTTTATGCAAATGAGCAAATTTATGACATAATACAAGGAACATGTGTCATGTCTCCTGAAGGGATTGGCAGAAAGACTTCAAATTTGAATGAATAGAAGTGAGAATGAAATGATACAATTCTGTTGTGCTTAATGTGTTAACATGGCAACAAACTAAGGTCCAGACCCTTTTGTTTGTTTTGGGTAAGTCTTCGATTTTCGTTTTCTGTTCGAATTATTTTTCATAGAAATAACGCAGCATCCTTATACCATCTGCATAGATACAAATATATACATCTTATTAATAAAAATTATCCATGCTTCTAAGAGCTGAATCAAACAAAAATTACAACTAAGTATCTGGTACTGAATGTTACAAAATTCTTACCTCGATGAATTGGTCATGGAGATCAGGATCATTTATATTTTTGTCTGGGTGTAGCTGATATGAGAGAAATGTATATGAAGTTAATAATTTGAAGTTTATTTACTATAATTTTAATTTTTAATCCTTACCTTAATAGTCAAACTTGAGTTACTGATTTTAATACAGTAAATCAATTTACAACAATGATGCTATGGCAGTAACAAAAGCAGCATCAAATTTTGTACAAATCTAATGTACCGAGTGACCCAAAAAAGAAAAGCTGTAGCTTGAAATCTGTAAGATCACAAATTTAAAATTGTGCATAAAACGACAGTCGAAGGGCACACTTGGAGTCTGAGATGTCATCCAGTCAAACTCCCAAAGTTGATATAGAAGCAAGCAGGTTGTTTGAATGTCAAAACATGTAAATAATTTTTTTTCAAGTTAACTTGGAAGGCCACGAATTAAGGCAATTTTAATTTATTTTATGTTTTGGACAGGGAGATGTCGTCGCAGATGACTATATGATATCTCAAACTTTACGTTTTCCCTTTGGATGTCGTTTTATGCAAAATATGAGATTTGTAGTCTCACAAATTATAAGCTACAGCCTTGCAAACGGGGGTAGTTTTTTTGGGTGAGCCAGTATATTGCAGTTACCTCTTTCGTTTTAGCAACAAATGCACTGCGAATATCCCTTTTACTTGCATATTGTGACACTTCTAGAACATCATATAAACATTTCTTTTTTGATGCTGTAAATGATTTGAATCTGCAAAGAATTTTACTGAATAAAAACCAAATGTGCTAATTTAAAATGAAATCGTTTTTTTCAGCTTAATAAATTGTTACATAATAATATTATATTATTCTTGGTTCATTTATATAAACAAAACTACTATTCAATAAAAAAAATGTTTTTGCTATTATGGCATTGCAACTTCTGGTTTGCAGGCTATAAAGTTACAGGTTTATTGTTGTGATACAGTAGATAGAAAGATATGCTGCATCTTTGTTTGAACAAGAGGCTACAAAACAATGGTATTAGTACTGTTACTTTTTACTGTTAGTCACCTTTCAGCAACGCATCTCATGCACGTCAGAGCATTTCGTTGACACCTAGAGCTCAAAATATTTGCTTTTGTGTTTGAGTACATCAAATCTGAAAAATATAACGTTTATTTGAAAAGCAACACATATGCAAAACAAACAACATTTGATTATTTGTTTATCATATGTAATTTCATAATTTGTAATAATTTTTAATTTCATACTGCAGGCAGCATACAGTGCTTGTATTTTTAGCTTCGTGCACGAATTCACATATCATATATGAGAACTCATTGAGAACGATTCCTGACATCGCTGATTTATTAAAACCGTTGGAAAATTTCATAAGTTCGCGGCTCATCCAAACTATTCTGGGGTGTGAAATATCTTAAGAACTTCGGGATATCTATGCATTACCAAATCGATTAGGTGGAATGAATGGGTTTTATTAATATTGCAAAGGAGTAAAGTTTTTTAATGTGAAGGATCAAAATATGTGAGTGCTCAGTGCTCCTCGCGTTGCCTTGGTTGTACAGCAATGTTTAAATCAATCGCCAAACAAAGAAGCAATCAAACAGAAACATTAATTCTTATTCTTCCTTGTATCTCTCTGTGCCCGTGATAGTGTGTCCCTGTACTCGTAATGTGTGAGTGAACAGAAGAATAAGTTTCATAAGTTTCTAATTTTCCTAATCTTCTTTTGTCTCTTTCTCTTCATACTTCTCAACCTTCACGGGTACAGGGACACTCAGACACTGGAATAACTCACGACAACTCACGTTTCTTGATGCCTATTGTAAAATCACAGAAAATGTCGAAAAGCAAAGATCATTGATAAAAAATGATTGATGCTAGTATGATTGATCAAAAGATTTTGCGTGCACTTCAAAGAACATTACTGCGTGCACGAGATAAAAGGGCACCAAACTGGTTAGCGGTCGTCCCTCTTGGAGATGAAGGATATAAGTAAGAATTTCGGAAGAATAAGGAAGAATTTCGGCAAACAATATCATTAAGATACGATTTGACGTTGAAATGCCTGCCAAGTAATTCAAAATCTACAAGATGTGGCCATTGAGCCAAATATAATTTCTGTTATGGGTGAAAACTTAATTTTATCATCTGCTAATGTCGAAGATAACGCCCGATTGGATGTGAAAGCAAGAGATTTTTTCAGATAAGACCAAACAGCTTTTTTCGATGTAAGAATTACGAATGTTAGAAATTCGTAAAATGTTAGAAAAAAAAAGAGTTAGAAATGGAAACTATTTAAAGAAAAGCGGAAATGGAAAAGAAACTGTGTTACAACCAGAGAATAATTTAAATAGAACATGCAACATTCACCCCTCCAGGTTTTGGTACTAACGGTGTAATGCCAAAGGAACGACAGATTTTCCACAAGTATTTGGTAAAGAAATTTTTGATAAAGCGAAACAAGAAAAACAGGGAAATAATGACAATGTTGCAAATAAAAATATAATGTATCAGAGAGTCTAGCACAATTCTTTAATTATGGGGGTTCAGAGGTGTTTGTAGTAGCAGGGTTTCTTTTATCGGATTTGTTGTAAATATGGTTTTATTTTATTGATTTGTTTTTTTTTGTAAATGTAAAAAAAATTTGAGAATGAAATATGAAAAACATTTCATAATTTTTGTTCCAGTATCTATAATATGTGAAATTTCTGTTTGCAAAATTTTCACATGACAGTGTCCAGCAATTAAAATGGATAGTAACTTAATGGATAGCAATAGCAATTTTTCAACATAAATTATTCCTTTCTTGACGATGCTCCATAAAAATTTCTAGAAAGAGCAGTCAGCATTTGAAAATGAATATATATTTTGGTACAAGGTTCCAAATGGGAAACACATCCACGCTATTTGAATTTTTGTATTTCATCAGCATTCCAAAAATGGAATGAGCTTAAGTATGTATTAACTGATTGAAAAATGTCTTTCTTATTGCATTCAGCATGTAGTAGTTAACTTATTTTCCAACCTGGTTGCTATACACTTCAGTCTGGCCTCTGAAGCCTTGTGCAGAACTGTATGTATGTGATGTACCCTCAGGGTGTATTTCATGTACACATATTATATTTGATAAGAAACCACTTATAAGAAACAGTATGCCCAAATCTTTCAGATATTACAATGGATTATATTGTTCTATTGATTCCAATAACAATATAGAACAATAGAAAATGTTAAGAAACAACTTACCAACTTTGGATCTTAGTTTCATATATAAAATAATATGTGTAATTAGGGCCGGGCCCAAAAATCTATGGTGTGGAGTTAATTTCTCTGGCATGGCATTTTGACATTAGAT
>JAYJMH010027378.1:0-17916 GCA_036873815.1 Phacellophora camtschatica
GTCAGAGTATCAAAGTTGTTATCACAGTACTATCACAGTATCAAAGTCAGAGTATCAAAGTTGTTATCACAGTACTATCACAGTATCAAAGTCAGAGTATCAAAGTTGTTATCACAGTACTACCACAGTATAAAAGTCAAAGTATCAAAGGTATTATCACAGTAATATCACAGTATCAAAGTCAAAGTATCAAAATTGTTATCACGGTACTATCACAGTATCAAAGTCACAGCATAAAAGTTGTTATCACAGTATCAAGATCAATTAAAAATTTAGTCAACTTTTAAAAATGCCGGAAGCTCTACCTGGTAAAATTAATTTGATGACATACCGTATATATGTATATATGTAGTTGGCAGCCTATTCATTTCGTCTTGCGCATTTTCTGAGCAAAACATGGAACATAATTTTTGAAGTAGACATTCCATAAAACTGAACTTCCACAAGACGGATAGTTTTGTTCAAATTATAGAATGCTCGAATTAAAGAGATTTGTCTTAGTGGCTGAAAATTTGTTCGAGTAATAGAGATTTCGAATTAAGGAGATACAAATCGTGGAAAGTTTAGAGTAATTTTATCAAGCCTATTCTGAACATGCTACGTGCAATGTCATATTTATTCCCACTAGTTCGCGTGTATTGAATATTTCCAAATTAAAAAAAGAAAAATATTTTCAAAAACTAAATTCTTACTTTGATTTCCTAAAGAAGGATGTTGTTCTCCTGCAATAAGCCGATGTTCTCTTGCAAATAGTAGTTGCTCTCTTGCAATAAGCTGTTGTTCTCTAGCTATCTGATTAGCTAAAGAAAAGGTTCATACAGCTAATATTTATTCTACATTTTCATTAAGCAAATAAAAGACCCTATTGGAGACCCGATTTATTTCGTTCCAAAAGCTAATCATTTTCTATTGTTAATATTATTAGAATTACTGGAGCACTTTGTTTTCAAAAGTGATTGAAGCACCGAGTGTAAAGATTTTTGAAAAGAGGTTAGATAAGTTGCGGTCAAAGGAGATGGAAAAATGTTATAAAGATAAGAAATTAAATACGTGTGACGTAGCAGAAAGAAGTAGACTTGAACTTAGATTTAGATCAACACAAGAAGCTAACTTACTTCTAGTCAGAAAAGAGCCTTATGATACCTTATAAATATAAGTCTCGTAATTACATATTTGATTTTTGGTTTTGTTGCCATTTCAGAAAAGATTCGTTTTAGCTAACAAGAGTACATTTTTTACAGCCTATCACGAAAATATTTAACATAAAATGGGTTACACTTGGTTAGTCAAAAAATTGCGGTGTTTGATTTTGATGTCGTTTGAAATATACTTGTCCAATTTTAGTAAAGAAATTTTAGAACTTCTTTCTAATGCAGAAAGATAGAATGATTATTTTCATTTTTTGTGCTCACAGAATGTGATCGTGTAAACGGGCTTAAACGTTGCTTGAAGTTAGTTGACAGCGAATTAAAGTGGTTATCATGTGCATAGCAAAAACAATTTGACCAGCGTTCAAATGAAAAGTCTGCAGTGATGGCCAATTAAAAGGGATTAATTTATGCTGAGTTACTTCGCTGTCACATAGCTTTTAGCAGCTTTTAAGCCCGGTCACACGATCACATTCTGTGATCACAGAACAAATGTGGGGCAAAAGTGGAGTGACTTTTACCTGAATATGACCGTGCAGATCGGCCTTCAGGGAAGGTTATGAGAAATGTTCTTTGGACTGAGAAGATACCGCAGTCCAGATTGCGTATGGATCTTTAATTTTAAATGTTTTTTTAGGGTGTAACTTCAGAGTTTTGTTCTGATAAAATATCATTAATCTTGTTCGGAGTGACTTAATTTGTTCAATATTTATACGCCGATGGGAAGAGGATTTTTTAAGATAGATGCTAGTTGAGATAGATGGACCTAACATGTTAAAAGCTAAGTTAGCCTTTAGGATAACAGAAATTTTACTAAAAAAACAGTTTCGATTGCTAGTTTTATCAATACACTGCCACAAACTTCGAAATTATTTTGACTCGCCTGGTACATGTACAAACTTAAACTAATTTCATCGAAAGGAAGGTAACGAATGCTTCAGATATAAATATAAAAAAGACAGATTTAAAAGTGTATCCAAAACAAACAAACATATAAAGAAAAAGCAATAAGACAAACTTTGATAATTGGCTTGAATAGAAAGTTGTCGTTGACTTGAAACCAAATCACATTGATCTAAGACAGTAAAAATAATCTCATTAACAATGAAAGTAAAACATAATTAATAATTTTGATTGATTTCAGCAAAAATATGATTGTTGGAACAGATAAAAAGTTCATTAAATTAAACAAACAAATAATGACAAAAAATGGTCAAAGTAACTAATGATGGTTTACTGAAAACAAACATCATAACTAAGCAATTTACTCAATGTCACAATCTTTCTTCAAAATCATGAATTCTGTTAAAAATAAATGTATTTATTTCAGAAAATAGCCATCAAATCACTAAAAAAGTCATATAACTCTCTGGCATGGACACTATTAGAAAAACACACTACCCTTTGTTAAATAATAAATGATACATTAAGTAAAAAAACGTTATTAATCCAATTGTGAAGTCAATTTCTATTGCCGACCAATCATCGCCAATCTCGTTCCAGGCACGAAACAACTTTTCGCTCCATGGTCCTAAACTATAATCAATTAACTCAGTAACAATTGTTAAAAGTGAGTTCACTCACCGCTATCAACTCTTGATTCAAGAGGCTGAAAGATAAATAAACTGAGTTTACAGAAAAATGTTAGTGATGCAATTGTTGTGTGAAAACTGCACTGCAATTAACATTGTAAATTGTGCTTCAAAAATAAAACAAAATTTGCTTAAATAGCATTCCGGGTTCCATATGTTAATAATTCACAAGCCAAATTTCAAATGCATAACTTTTATATTTAAATGTCCTATTTGAATATTTTCACCTAGAAAAGATGCTCGAATGTTGTTTGACACAAATATCATTCAAACAGATATCCTGGTTAAAGTCTGTAAAAACATACCCAGCCAAAGTTTGCAGGATACACGATCTCAATGGAATTGCGTTCAGGTAAATGTTTCTTAACAACCACTTTGTTAGTTGTTGGATCCAAATCGACTGACTCCAGGTCTCTTGTAACATAAAAAGATACCCATTCGGCACTGCCATCTTCAAATCTAGAGACAAATAGCAATGTAACTGCAAAAGTGCACACACTCTTCTCAAACTATTAAGATCAAAAACAAAAAACAAATTAGAAAAGCAATATATATTTGCCAATTAAAAAAGAGATACAATAAATAAATGGGATCATGACACCATCCAACATTAATTCAAAGAAAATTCACTATTCTGGTTCCAATTCACATTCCCCACAAATGCATAAAATGAGCTGGGAAATTGATTTCTCGCATCTTGAGGAAAGCTACATTAAGCTACCAGGACATGCAAGAAAATATCTTTAAATTAATTACTGTAACTCCTAAAATCAATCTAAAATGAATTATCGTCTTTTTATCACAGCTTTCTTCTCTCTGTAGATATTTGCAATCCCTGAATTAAAAACGATAATTTATCAATAACCTCAGGATTTTATCCTCTGCTGTAACAAATTCTCCCTGGACATCGACACAAAAATTGGCTTCTTTTCCCAACATTGGGTATGTCTTCACTGAATTTATGAAAGTAAATGTTTCTTCCTGTGAAATTTCTTTCCTCCAGCGTTCTTTCTCATTGTTGTCCCGAGGAATCGGTGTACAACCCACCGTCAGCAGAAAATATTTTGGATACTGTACGCCAGATGGTTCTCCGGTGCCTCTATACAGAAGGAAAACTCCTTTTTGCTGAGTACAACTCTTATCAAGTTCTTTGACATGTTGACTTGTGAAAACTGTCATGGCAGCAAAGCTTGATGCAACAATTGCTGCCCCAACACAAGCCACAGCAAAGTACCTGCAAGTAGTCATAGTGAAAATAGACGGGAAAGGTATCTTGACCTAATAACAACTTAAAAAGTATTCATAAATCTCAATTTTACTCAAAAATTTCAATTTCTTTTATATCAGTGCTTCAATAAAGCTAACATTTTTTCCCTAAAAAATAAAATTAATATTATATGACGCGATTTCGTCATATAAGACCAAAACATTGTTGGCTTTAGATCCACTGAACCAAACTATATCGCACCATCTAAATTATCTAAATTATATCGCAGTCCTCCTGTAGCCAAATTATGTTTTCATTATACCAGCAAGGGGTAGAATGTATTAACCAATCGGCTCATTTGTTTATATTTTTCACAAGAGCTAATAAAAATGCTTTTTTTAACCCTATTTTACATGGGGTCGAGACAGGTACAAAATATCAGAGGGGGGCTTTTGTATAAATTTTATAATTCCTCGAATGAAATATGACGTAATCAAAAAGTATGACACCATATACTACATTTTTTGCTGACGTAAACAAAAACATATTTGTTGTAAATCAAAAGATGGAGAATCAAAAACTAAGTTTAACCATGCGAATATCAAGTCTGTCTGCCTTAAACTAAATTATTTGTGACTGGCTTTGAAATGTGGAATTGTTTTGTCAGGTGACAGTGATATTTTTGAGAAAAAATTCTGAAATTTTGTGAACAGTTAAATTTTAGGAAAATTCAAAAGGATTCAGCCCCTTGGCAATTATAAAAAAGTACAGTTCAAAAAATACCAACATGGGGGAGGGCACCTATGTCTAATGGAGGAGAATACACTTCCAAGAAATTTGTTGAGTATTCTGCTGAGAAGGGGATTTATCATCAATTTCTGAAAAGGTTAAATTGTACAATCACTGAAGCAACTAGATCAATGATTTATCATGTAAAGTTGCTATTACTATTCTGGGTAGAAGCAGTTAACACAGCAGTGTATTTACATAATCGAAGACCTACTGTAGCATTGAAGGATAAAACTCTTTTTGAATGTTGGTTTAACAGAAAACTTGTCATTTCCAATCTACGAGTATTTGGATGTTTTTGCTACATGCATGTTCCAGATCGTCAACGTCGAAAGTTGGATCCAAAGTCACGCAACGGAATCTTTGTTGGTTATCCTGAAGGTACTAAAGGATATAAATTGCAGGATTCAACGAAGGAAAAGTTTGTTCGAAACAAAAATGCTTTATTCTATGAAGATTAGTTCTATTATTCTGAATGATGTTACAAAGATCGTTTTTCCAGAAGATGACATTGAAAGCATAATGAAGAAATGAAGCGTATGAAGAAATATTCATGCAGCAAGTCAGACACATAGGAGCAAAAAAAGAGCGAAAGCTCCTCAAAAGATTGATTTCAAATTATGCTGAACATTGTTTTATCACAGAATCGCTAACATCAGAATTTGATGAACCAAAATCTCTTAATGAAGCTTTGAATGGTGAACATTTTGGTCAATGGAAGCAAGCTATGGATTGTGAATACTCTTATTTATTGAAGAATGAAACGTGGGAATTAGTACCACAACCTGAAGGAAAGGGCATTGTAGATTCACGCTAGGTATTAAAAGTTAAGCGTAATGCAGATGGTTCATCTATAAGATGTTTTAAAGCAAGACTTATCACTCAAGGTTACTCACAAACCAAAGGAGTGGATTATGATGACGTTTTCTCACCAGTAGCAAGATATTCTGCTATAAGATCATTACTCGCATTAGTAAATATACATGATCTTGAGATACATCAGGTGGGTGTGAAAACTGCTTTTATCAATAGATCAATAGACTCTAAGATTTTCATGACACAAAGAGAGGGGAATGTTGATCCAGATAAACCAAACTATGTTTTTAAACTAAACAAGAGTATTTATGGGCTCAAACAATCGACTCGTTGTTGGAACTCTACCCTTGATCAGCATTTGAAATCATCTGACTATCGTAAGAGCAATGCTGATGGATGTATTTACATCAAGTTAATATAGAAAGCAGAGAGGCAAATCAGTTTTGTTATATTTGCTGTTGATGTTGCTGATATCATTCCAGTATCGAATGATAATTCTATGATCAATGCGGAAAAAGCGTCTTGTGTCGCAGATTTGAGATGGTTGATAAGGGAGAACCACTTCATGTTCTTGGAATGCCAACCAAGCAAAACAGGTAAACAAAGATTTTTTATAAGTCAACAAAAGTATCTATAAAATGTGCTGCAACGTTTTGGGATGGAAGATTGCTAACCGTCTCAACTCACACTGAATCGGGTCAAAAGTTTCAAAAGTTATCAGATGACGAAGAGTCCTTTGATACCCAAATGTATCAACAAACAATAGGATGTCTGATATATGTATGAACTGCTGCTAGGCCTGATATTGCAGCTGCCGTTGGAACTCTATCTCGTTACATGTCAAACCGAAGCAAAGATCACTGGATTGCTGCTAAACAAATATTACGATACTTGAAAGCAACATTGAATGATGGGCTTAGATTTTCTGATAGTGAAAATGATAAAGTCATTGGTTTTGCTGATGCAGTTTGGGAAGGTGATGTCCATTCACGCTGTTTAACATCAGGAAATGTTTTCAAATTGGTAGCTGTACTGTGAGCTAGTGCAGCAAAAAACAAGCTACTGTAGCAAAATCCACTACAGAAGCTGAATATGTGCCATTAAGTCTTGCAACACAGGAAGCTATCTGGTTACGTCGATTGATGAATGATCTTTAAAACAGAATGACTTTGTCAACTTTGATTTACGAGGATAATCAAGGAGCCATACAGCTTTCAAGAAATTCAAAGTTTCATAACAGAACAAAGCATATTGATGTTTGTTATCAATTTGTTCGTGCACGAGTGGCATCAAATTAAATTGTAAATGATTATTGTACAACTCAGGACATGGTGGCAGATATAATGACCAAGGGCTGCCAAAAGTCACTTTTAAAAAGTTTAGAAACTCACTAGGAGTTCATGGCGTTGTTTAACTCAGTTTAACTATAAGCATGATACTGTGGACTTACGATTTTTGGACATAATCATCAAGTGGAAATTTTAGAAATATGATGATTTGTTGTTGTTGCTGTTGTTGTTGTTGTTGTTGTTGTTGTTTCTGTTGTTAAACACGAGTTTCCAAATCTTCCTGTTTTCGTTTGAGTTTTCGTATGAATATCACGAGTTTCCATATGTAAAAAGTCTGTTGAATTCAAACAAAAACCAATATGATTCTGTGAAGCTTATGAAACCGTAGTAAACAACAAAACAACAGCCCTTAAACCTCTTTCCAACCATAAGTGCAGTGCAATTAAATTATAAATTATTTTGTTGTATGACTTACTATGAATCTATTACTATGAATCATTAACATTAGCTACCAGTTTTGCATTTTTATACATACAATTTAACAAATGTTGTGAGCAGATAGGTCTTGATTCGATGCTTAAGCAAATTGTTTGATCTTTCATATTGATGCAAAAAGACAACTTACCATAAAAATTAATGAAAGGCTAATAATTCCCCCCTCAGCTCAGCTCCTAGTGCAATATTTGCTTCTTCAATTTTAGCATTCTGTACGAATTTAAAAGTTTGCTTACAAGTAACTGGAGAATTATTTCCTGTTTGACAACTAGTTGAGGCATATAGTAATTTCTATTGGTATCACAAATCGATACCTGTCTGATTTATATCATCATTTCTAAGACTGTAAATGAAAAGTACTCCTTCTATGTGGGCCAGGGGTGGAAAAAATATTTTACTTTCTGGGACCGCTGAAAATTTACGAAAAACTTTCTGCGAGAGCTAGCTGTGAAAATAATGTATAATTTATAACTACCCACGAGATCTTAGAGATAATTGCTATTATTGCAAAACACAAAAAAAAATTCTGCTGCAGTCAAACAATTTCTGGGACCATTGGTGCTGTGGTCCGCTACTTTTTTCACCCGTGCTGTGGGCAGTGAAATACTTCGGAATTTCAACAACATTTTTGGTGAATATGAAAGAGCATAGATTCTAAATTTTTACCAGGAAACCAAGCATTTCTGGCAGTTGGTGTGAACATCTAATTCATCGCTTGATCTTGCTTTGATTTTGGAACTATATATGTCATTAAGGCCATTGGCCCTGGTTTTGCCATTTGGTTTTGAAACTGGAGAAAGCGCATGTTTTGCTCTGTAATGTTTTGCAGAATGATGAAAAAAGAATGATGAAAAGAAACGACATAAACCAACAAAGAATTATCTTTCCTTGCAAATGATTACTAAATGTGTCTTTTGCCCCAACAAGAAAAATTTGCATAATAAATGTATGGAAATCCAGGGGGTTTATCGACTCAGACGTTAATGAACGTAAGTTACTTTCATTTCAAGAAAGAGTCTTTAAAGCGTTTCCGTTGGCTCCACTGAAAATTGTAAACAAATGCTCTGATCAGTTGAAACATTTTCACCTTGTTAATGTTACCTTATATCAATAAAATTTACATGAAAATAGTTGACATGAATAGCTTCAAATATGTTTTGTCACTGCTCTTCTGTAACAATCAATATCTGTTGAAAAGTCAACAATTATTATTCGATTACTTCCTTCTTAGCATGTCTAGCAGCCCTTGCACCAAACCAAACACAATGCCGTTAGCCACCTTTGACAGTGTTAACGTTCATTCAAATTAACGTGAGAACTACATTCAAATTAAATTGATTCGAACATTCAAATTAAATTGCCGTTCTTGTTAGCTCAAGTATTGCACAGACCCGTTCTAGAACACAAAATAAATATATCCAAAACGCTTAATGAAATCATTGCAACATTTAATTCGTGCTAACTACTCACTTGCTAAACGATTGCACAGAAAATGATACGGTATTGCATTCTTCGCTGTACGATGGTTCACTCTCTTTGGTTACGTCAACCCAGTTGCTTTTCACGGATTTCTGCTTAAAAACAAAAAAGACTTCTTCTGAAGTAAAATATTTCAAAAATGGCAAGGTGATTATCGCAGAAAAATCATCAATTCCAGGAACAGCTTCAACCTCAAGAAACGGAGTAGTAATGATGCCAGAAATATTTGCATCCACCAGGCTTCGTCCTTTGGGCAGAGTTAACTGAAAAAATTAATTCAAGGTAAATTAATAAGATAAAAGACTAATTCAAGGTATATTTGAAGCAACAAAAATATTTACTGATCACTTGGGGGTAAATGTAACTTTAAATTGCATTGTAATTATAATTATGGAGATAATTACCTTTAGAGCCAATTCTGAATCTCCACTCAATGCAGTGAAACGTATTGAGACATTCGGGTATGGTTGTATTGATTCATTAGTAGAAAGTTTTTGGTACATTTTGCATTTTGGGCGGAGGACAACTGCACATTTTGATGTATTTCCAATTGTAGTCACGACGGTTGGAGTGGTTACCTTCGTACCTAAAAAATCTGTCAAAACAACAGAACAAATCTTAAAATTATGTGTGACTGAAAAGACCCTTTTTTCATTTACATTCGTGTGACAACAGCTTCTGGTGACATTTTCTTAATTTATTTCTATTATTATTTTATTACTACCAAAAACTATGTTGCCATGTTGGTCTCGGAATTTAATTTTACAGGCAATATAATGAGGTGTCACATGAAATCCCATAAGGTGTGAATCTAGATTGAAGTTAAATCATACAACTCTCACAAATTCTACAAAATAATTGCAAACAAATCAGGGCGATGTCGCCATTGAGGGCGAGACCACTCTAGTCATAAATAAATAAAAACCGAAAGACTAAATGAAAAGGCTAAAAGTAGCAAAAAGGTAACACAACTCTAGTTGCAAAATAATTGTACTTGCCAAATGTTTTAAATCTGCATTTCACGGATAGATCTGACTTCCATGTATTCGTTTTATCGTCGTACGTCTTCAATGCTATTTCAGAATACTCGTCAATGTCTGATTGCTCGACATTACAAGCAATTTTCAAAACTGGCCAGGTATCGCCCTTTACTGGACATTTGAAATCGATCTCAACAGCTTTGCTGATTAACCGCTCACTCGTTTCAAGAAGATTTTTCACGTTCTCCTTGCACAATTCGGAAATTTTGACAGATAATACTTGCTCCGCTTCCAAGGATACACCAAGATATTCCCTTGATGTAATTTCACAAGAATTTGATTTGATATCATCGTTCATCCTTACTAAAAATTTATAAAATTTACAAAAAGTAATAGAGATATGCATAACCATTAGCTAACTCCTAACAATGTACCTGATTGGTTAATTCATATGATGGACACATGTTCTACCAGGTGTCCCAAAACAATGTTGCGGTGAACAAATTAACCGATTAACCTCAAATATTTTTTATTGGCCAATTTTGTTCCTTTGCACTACAGTGTTTTCTTTCCAATTGCCATTTACTCACTTTTTCTTGACCAAATGAATTTTTAAACACCGCAACATTGTTTTGAGACACCCGGTAAATATTTAACAAAACAGAAAACGTTATCATCCTATCTTTATATCAGTATGTGCAAAATGGCAAAAGACAAAAGCTATTTTCTATTTACATGTCAGAATAATTTAAAAAATTAACATTTATGTACAAAAATTGAAATTCTTAATTCAAATTGGAAACATTGAGTTTTTCCAGATGTATTCAAATTATTCTATCTTGGTTTAACACAGGCCATTCTAGCCTCAATGCAAACATTGTAAACAGATTAACTTCAACATGAAAATACGCGTTTGAGAGGAAAAGGCTTGAAATAGATACATGTTTGATATGGTTGCTACTATCGTCTTCTATAGCCAACCACCATGTACACATTATATAGAAATTGTTCTACTCGTAATTTCAAAGCACAAGAAACATAATTTGATACCAATTAGCATCAATCAGCATAAATTAGTATCAATTAGCATAAATTGGCATACCTTTCACGCGACTATCTTCACCCATGTAAACAAACATGTTCCAGCTGCATGCAATCTCTTCAACATCAATCATCCAACGCAACGCTTTGTGAAAACTATTACAAGTGCTTTGCCCTTCGTGTAACAAGGAGCACATTTTTTCAACCAAAATAATCACAACGTCTTTGGAGACTCTTTCCAATGGAACAATAACTGCTCTTGCCCCTGCAGCAAGTAAGAATTCTCCAATACTTTGAACAAAATGAGGAACCAACTGTGATTTTTCATCTACCAACACATGAAGAAACACCAATTGTGCTTGAATATCAAGCTTTGCAAAGTCATCAAATTTCAGTTCACACGTTTTCGAAAACAGTAGTTGCCCATTTTTAAGCTCTATGGCAAGGTGGAGAAATCCAACAGATTTAAACATTTTTATCAAGTCAGATCTCTCTTTTGGTTCAATCAAAGAAGTTGTTTCCAAAGCCTTCTCTATCTTTTTGACATCATCCATGCTATAATATTCCTTGCTAAAAACCTTTGAATCTGTTATCTTTGAAATTATTGCACCATTTAAAATAATATCGTTCTCGTTGTGTAGATGCGGTTTCCTTAATAAATAGCTCAAGGTTGGGACGACACGAATTTGGCCTACTTTGCGTAACGAAAATATTTTATCAAACAAGTTGCTAAATGGCAAGAAAATTGAATATGCATCTGGGACAAAAATTAACTGGTCTGCTTCAATTTTCTCTATAACACTCAAAACCATTTCCTCGAATATTTCGTCCAAATCATTCTTGCAAATACCGCCAGAGGACATTCGCTCCTTTAATTTCTTTTCATATGAGCTAATTTTGTGAAAGGTGACATTGCCAGAAATTATCCATATCCCACCTTGCAGTAGAGAGAAAAAAACAATGCAGTCGTTGCCGTTTTTCAACAGTTTCATTAACTTGGTAATATTTGTTACTTCCATCAAGAAACCAACATTCGGGGAATAGCCCCATTTTTCATATTTTTGAAACAAAGAACATTTCAGTTTTTCCATTTGATTTTCTAGGAGACAATATGCAGTTGTCCTGTTAGGAAG
This sequence comes from Phacellophora camtschatica, assembly GCA_036873815.1. Taxonomy (NCBI): domain Eukaryota; kingdom Metazoa; phylum Cnidaria; class Scyphozoa; order Semaeostomeae; family Ulmaridae; genus Phacellophora; species Phacellophora camtschatica. The sequence goes on from JAYJMH010027378.1 coordinate 11,970, forward strand.
GAGAAGGTTTTCTCGCAATAGATTGAAATCAAAGTTGTGTGTGACGGTCTGAGAAACAGGAGCACTACCAATTTTATCAAAGGGTTGCAAAAAGTATCCAAAGAATTGACATTTGTCCAGTTTATCAGGAAGAGAACTAAGAAGTTCTTTAATTTTTACAGCATACTCTTTGCAAATACGGTCAGCTTCTTTAAATTCGGAACCTAATAAAGCATTATTAATTGGAACGAAAAATTCCTTTTTAAAGGAGAGAAACGCAATCGAGACGAAAGCTTGCTCAAGAGCGCTACTTTCAGAAAGATTAAAATTGGCAAGAAAGTTTAAACTTTTCGGAAACTCATCTTTGTCATTTGGTGTGCGTTTCAGTTCAATTCCTTCCATCATGTAACGCCGAAGTGTCTTTGAACAGTCAGCGTGCATATAGTGATACCGCTAAAGTAAATATGATGAAAGTTTGCAAAATTTTACAAATAACTCTATATACCGAATTTTATTAAATAGAATTTATGTTGTAAAACGATAAAATATCTGTTCAAGCAAGTATGGATATAAAAATATTTTAAAGAAAAAACAGCAAAATAAAAATTATCTGCGACATTTTTAAAACAGCTAATGCTAATTCATAAAATAGGCAATAACTAAGAAGTACAAGAAATATAAATTATAATCTTTAAAATATCTTTAAAATGATCACGGAAGCATTGACTGAGACATAATATTTTTGACTTAACAAAATGACAAATTTGTCGAGAAAAGAAACCTGTAACTTACCGAGCGCGCCACGCGTTTTCCTGGCATAACATCTGCTATATTTCCTAGTGCTGTCGCCTTCTACAAAACAGTAAATTTTGTAAATTAGGTGGTAGCTAGAACAACTCTTTATTAAACTCTTTACCTTTCGAGAGATTTGGCATCATAAATTGAAAATCAGACATTTTGTGTATAGTTTATGCAGTTGTGCGATATAATAATAAATGCTTAGAATTGATTAACATAGATCATATTAATAGTCCTGACTAATGACAGAGTTAGGAATTTTAAAATACTTGACAACTCAATTAATTGCAATTTTAATGCCATTAGTAAAAATAAGGTTAAAAACAAATCTCGAATAGTTGTAATAATACAATTTTGGAGAGTCACGAATTCAAGATCCAGGATATTTCCTCGTTTGCTGTATTATGTCACGAAAATGATCAATAAAATTTCTAACATCATTTTATAATGTTCTTGCAGTTGAAATTTTATTTCAAATTATATTAAGATTGTCACAATTGCATTTTCTGGTTGTGTAAATGGGATTGAGGAAAAGTAAGGTGTTTAAGAGAAAATAAAGAAAGAAGTCACATTTTTAAGATCAAAAGTTCAATTTAAATATTTTGATCAATTTTTTTCTATTTTAGACTTTTGAAAACTACTTTTTTCTTATTGGAGCCAACATGTCATTCAATTACTTTTTTGAAACCCAATGTTATTAAATCAGTGTGTTTACCTATCTCCCTGGGGAGGGGGGGGCAAAGACTCGTGAAACAAGTCTATACCTCCCTCTAAAAATGCCTTAAACACAATGAAAAATAAAACAAATTAGAATGAAATAAAGACAGATAAAGTAAAATATTCAAAAATGGACAATAAACAATTAATCATGCAACCCCCCCCCCTCCTCCAGTAAGCTCCACTACCACCAAAATGCAGAGATTATTAGAAAATATGGTCCTTGAAGGAAGCATTTATTTGAAAGTTTGTTAAAAAATAAAATACCTTAAAAGTTGTCAGAAAAAATATTGTTTGGTAAAAATTTTCTCATGGTAATATTTTGATATTTAACATTTTGAAACCAACAAGTTGTGAAGTTTATGCATTTGGTCTGCTGCAATACTTTAGCACAATAAAGTTACTTTAAATATGTTTTTGGAGATTATCTATTTGTAAATATCTCAGAACAAAGGCGACGTTTTAAAAATAAACATGACAAAATCTTCGGGGTGACACATCTATCGAGTTTGTGATTAAAAACGTCATAGTGACGTTAGGGGGTGATTGAGCATGACGTTATGAGTTACATCGATTTTAAATTAAATTACAGCGATCTAAAAAAATTGCCAAGAAGAGAAGACTGTACACAGAGAGAATACTTTTACACTGAAAAACAAACAAGAATGAGATTCATATCATATTTGATATATCACATAACGTTTGCAATATCACGTAACGTTTGCAAACAGGGGATCTATTTTCAAAATGTCACAGTATGGGTTACCTCTTAGAAAAAGTAGTGTTTTTTTTTAAATATTAAGTTTTAGCGGATAGGATAAAACATCACGTTTAACAACCGTGTAACAATTTGGGAGGGGGGGGATTTCACACCGCTTGTCAACTTTATACCGCGATTCAAAGAAAGTTTTTGAGAAAAGTGTACTATACTTTCAGGAAAGAAATGGCTTCCAGGTTACAATTCAACTTAGACTGGCTACACAGTCCCTCTATTTTCGCTGTTTTTGTTGTTGATAACCAGCTTCAATGAGGAAGGTTTCATAACTGTTTCAAAAATCGGACAAGGATCTGAGATCTCTGCGTCCCAATCGCAGTCAAGCATTTTAGAAAATAACAATACTCATTGTTTTATCTGCCAATGAAATCTATTCGAATTAAATTGCTTTTGTTTTTGGTGAAAGAGAGGTTGGTCTGGTTTTTTTTAATTTTTACTTTGGCTTCTGCTTGCGCATTATTTGAAAAATGGCTGATTCTGTTGTCGGAGCTCTTAAGGAGAAACATAACATTTTAGTATTCAATTTCAATATGTTTGGCATTAAGTCTGAGAAGGTGCAAGCCCAAGGGACCACAATACGACTCTGGAGACGCTGTGGTTATGCAAAGTTTGAAGTGTCACACTTTGAAGTACGTTTATGGATTGAAGCAACATCATCGTCAATAATTAGGCTTAGAGTTCGGAAACCAGTCTCTATAGCGACATATCAGTACGGGGAGCATTACAGAGACTGTGTAGCCAGTCTAAATTCAACTACCAGGTGACCCCAAAAAAACTATCTTCACTTGTTGGCGAGGCTGCAAATCTAAAATTGCTAGCAAAAAAGTTCTAAGAGCAAACTCAGATTTTGCAGTTGAATTCATGAACATTCATATCAATTTGAAGAGACACAATTGATTTCCAGTCCATATTTTGAAATTGAACCAGCCTGTGCTTGCATTAACGGTGACCTGGAAGTTTAAAATTTGAAAAGGTTCCCTCGCCAAAGTTCCCAGTCGGTAATTTAATAACAAGGTTGCTTTAATGTGGAAACGTGGACTGGAAATAAATGGTTACATGTGATTACAAATGATTGGATGTTATTCCAAACTCAAAGTTTAGCTTCGAACATCTTTTGAGGACAAATTGAGACCAGTGGCCACGCAAATCTCAAACTACAGCCTTGCACACAGAGATGCAGTTTGGGGTCACCCACCAAATGTTACTCTTGTTAATACTACATAGAACAAAAAAAAACTATGAAGCAAGTTCCTCATTCAATTATGGAAACGTTTCAGAAAATCCATCAGATAACAACACTCAATTTAAAAAGTTAAGAAAGTGAATTGTCGCATCGACAATTTTCCTAAGAACTTCAAAAGACAATAGTTAATCGTCATACTTCACTGCTATGTAAAAAATACCTGAAACTAAAAAGCAATCAGCATATAAATAAGAAATTAATTAAGTTACCAGTTGATGGCCTGTGGCATCTGAAAGAGCTGATTTTGATTGCATACCACTGCCTTGCTAAAAATTTAGAGAGTGTATTAAACACAACCAAAAGTTAGTCAACATTAAATTTGCCCAAGAATGAAATTTTGGAAAATTTTACAGATAACTCAGAAATCGAAAAATAATACCGTATTTTCTGTAATAAATGCCCAGTGCGCTTATAATTTTTTAGATTTTAGATAGGGCGTTTCCTGGAAATGGGCTTTTATTAAAAAGGGGCGTTTATTAACAAAATAATACAAGATAACAACTACATAATACAATAAATATACAAAATAGACTATTTTTAAATTAAAGTGCAAAATATATGTAAATGATCACGGAAGCATTGACTGAAAGATGATATTCTTGACTCCACAGAATGAAATTTTCTACAATTTGTTGGAAAATGAAAGCTATAACTTACCGCGTGATATTCAAAATCACATGCAAATGCTATTTCATCTTGTGCAGTCATGATCTACAAAAAAGTAAGTTTTGTAAATCATGTGCTAAACTTAAACCACTCTTCGCAAAACATGTTATCTCTCAACAGATTTTACAAACATCATTCATATAACACTTTAAACAATCATCAAACATGTTCTCTCTCTCGGTTAATGTCAAGGTCGCTGTCTCGTTCTTCTACACTTGTTATTTCTTCGTCCAGTTTTTTGTTTTCTTGTACTTTGTCTTTACCTTGTCGTCCATTTTCTTCATTCTGTTTTATTTTTTACAATGATTGCTGTTATAGATGCTGAATTTTCATAAAAAGTCGAAATTATGAAACGGAATTAGCGCTCTGAATAGAGATTTTCAAGTGCGATCAGAAGCACGCTTAGAACACTTTAGGCGTGCACGAAGGCGTGCACGTACGATCGTGCGTCTCAAACGTTCAGGCCTGGTCTTAGACCTCAAAGCAGACCTCCCGAGAGTGAAAGATGAAATAACGGAAAGAACGATGAAACTTTTTCATGACATGAAGATTGATTTTTAACCTCAATCTTAATTTGTTCAACACAGAGACTTTTTTCTCGTACATAGTTACCACTACTACATAGTGAATTATTTCCAGTGTGAAAACCAAAAACGAATACATTTGTAAACGCTTTCAACGCTTCTTAAACGGATCAAAATAAAAACAGAGTAGAGTGTAAGAGGCCTGAAATAATATTCATTTTCGGTTCAGCCTAAAATTGTTCTTGCTCGCCTTCGCACGCCTAAAATCGTCAAGGCGTGCGAATTGCCGCACGCCAACTAAAATTCATATGTACAGGCCTAAACTAGTATCCTGTACTATGGAGAAAAAAACACGAAATAATCACACTTTACAATAAATTGTTATTTTCAACTTTTGATTCATAAAACAATATCATTAAAGTCACTTTATCTTCAGCATTGCATTTTTAAATTTCAGTCCTGGGAGCAGGGTAGAATCTGTCTGTTCTGGGGACCATCAAAAGATTGTTTAAGGTTATTAAATCCCAAGGTAGTAGGTGCTTTTAATCAACAGTCACCTATAAGACTAGATACAGTCATTTATCAGTCCAGAGTAATTTTCCGATCGGGAAACGTTGTCATGGAAATGTTACAAGCCAACGTCTCAGTCTCAAATTTCCTGATCTGGCAACATAAGCTTTTCACCGCAGGAAAAAAAGTTACCGTGTCGTTTCGATGTGAGGTGGCAAAATTGTTCCCGCCAAATTTACCAAACAAAGACACAATTTCACCTTCACCAGCGAAAGAAAAAGCAACATCGACCACAAGCAAATGGCCATAAATATAGATCAGCCACAAGGTGAGTAGTTGATACATTTTTATGTATAGTAAGAATAAGAAACAAATTTTGACACGGCACGACGCCACCCAGACAGAGAAGCAGAACAGAAGTGTCCTGTGTGTGTCTGTGTGTGGTGGTTGTTTGTATTCTGTAATTTATTTTATTTTTTACTTTCGACAATAAACGAAAAAATTAAACAAGCAACAAAAAGTAAATACCATAAAAAAAGAAAGAAAAAATAAAAAAATAATAGGAAAATATACATAGATAAATAAACAAGCAAATTAGCTACAAATAAGAATAATATTTTTGTAACATTTAATAATAAATATCAACGATAATAATAAATGACGTTTCGATGTCATCTTAACATCATTTTCAAGCTAAATGAAATAAAAGACGTTGTTTGTATATATAGAAAAATA
>JAYJMH010027389.1:0-17911 GCA_036873815.1 Phacellophora camtschatica
TATGTTAGGGAGAGTCCTTACATAGTTTTGTACTTTACATGTGATCTCGTTCAATTATGTTAGGGAGAGTCCTTACATAGTTTTGTACTTTACATGTGATCTCGTTCAATTATGTTAGGGAGAGTCCTTACAGAGTTTTGTACTTTACATGTGATCTCATCCAATTATGTTAGGGAGAGTGTACAGTCACATATGATGATCCGCCAAGTGCTACTGCTGCCATAAGTTGGTTCAACAACAAGAATTTCGATTCTGAGCACGTAATTGCTGTTTCTTTGGCTGAGATAAAAGTGCCAGAAGGTGGATGGCGTGGAAGAGGAGGAGGAGGGGGAGGTCGTGGCGGCGGCGGTGGTGGTGGATTTGATCGCTCAGGGCCAAAAGGTAAGATTAATTTACACTCAAAGAATCCCTTTATTTGATTGTTGACTTTAGGAGGGGGGGGGGGTAATTCTAACCACCAATATCTTATCGTGTACATGTTTTTGTGAGAATTTTAATTTCAATGACCAGTTCAGCATTAAACAAGTAAACGAAATATATACGAATATTGAATAGATATATACGAAAAATGAAAACAAAACTCTTCTAACAGAATTTAATTTTAAATGAAGTAAGAAACGCCAAATATTTAATGAAAATGTGGAAAATTTGTCATTGCTAAATTTTTTGTATTTTGTATATATATGATTAAAACTTTGTCGTTCTGCATAATTTTTGCTGGTAATCTGTCATTCTGCTCATTTCAACCGCCAATCTTTTAAAATTCTGTCAAAATTCTTGCTAAACATTGCAAGAAATTCCACATGCCATTGCAACGTAAAATATCAGTGTTCTGTGAAGAAACTCTTGTATTTTCAGTTCTGTGCCTGTTTTTCAAATTATTTATCTTTTTTTTCAAACGGTGATGACCCTAAACGTGAATGGGAAAATTGAATTTATAATTTAAGGTGTTGTGCTTGATTTTTAAATCCACCTGATACATTGTTTTTTGTATTTCCGGCCCTGTCCTTATCATTTTGAGAAATAGATGAAAAGTTCTCTTAGGATCTGTTAACCCAAAAGGGAGCTAGTGTTAGCACCAGGATTACATAAATGCCAAGGTCAGAGATTGCTGATGTTTACCAGCAAATCATAGTGGTGTTGCCTATGTGACGGGGTCAATTGTTACCTATGTGACTGTTATTTGTAGGCAGTTATTATAAAGAGCAGTAAATTTGTTGACCCAGGTAGGGAATTCATCCCCAGCAAAGTACAATTCAACTTAGAACAAGGAGAACCCCAGCGTTTGGGTAACCAGTTTGTTTCCGCTAATACCTGCTAACAGTCACATGTACACTCATCAGCATGCAAAGAAGAGGCTTGACTGTATGTGTGTGATTTATTGTATGCATGGAATTTTGCCCAGGACACAGTCTGGGTAGAATTTACATTGTTGTGAACACGACAGCAAAAATAACAATTAATGACTGGCAGCTTGGGTAACCCTGGTTCTAGGGTGATCCTACTTCATTGCAATTTAATTAATTAATTCAATTTATATATTTGTAGAATATCATTAACTACTATAATGGGTATATTATAAATGGAAAAATAAAATAAAATATAATGTATTCCACACGACCCAAGAAGAGCATAGCTTAACCAGCCTGCGCCATAAACTAAAATGTAAAATGATTTGATTATATTGTCTAAATATATGATTATAAATTCTAAAATGATTATATTGTCTAAATATATGATTATAAATTCTAAAATGATTATATTGTCTAAATATATGATAACATGAATATAAAGCAGCAACAATTAAGCAAAATGACGGCAATGTTAATAACAATAACATAAATGTCATATTGAAGAAATGAATAAACAGTCTGAAGCAAAATTATGGTCACTTTGCTTTATTATTTCAGTATTTAGCAATGAGCCAAGTTTTTAGTTTCAAACTAGCCTTTAGGCTGTAGCCGTTTATTCGATTAGTCAATTGATCAAATTGTAACATGCAAAAAAAGTTTCTATTTGTTTCCGTGATAAAATTTTACAATGGGCTGGTGTCCATTTTTGTGCGAAATTAAATTCAATTGTTGTGGTAAAGTAAACAGCTTTAACGACGATCAAGACTCCAGGATTGTATATACAATAGTGGGTCTGATAGAATACATAAAGGAATATATTCATATATTTGGGAATTAAATTGTAATTTCATTTTATAGACCGTGGAAGAGGTGGGCGTGGTGGATTTGGAGGAAGAGGAGGAGGAGGTGGACGAGATGGTGGTGGTGAGAAGAGCTCAGAAACAATTTTGTATTTCTTTCATTATTGCGGGTGGCCCAAAAATTGTCTCCATGTTTGCAAAGTTGCTAAGGAGGAGCTTTCTTGATGTTGGTGTTACGAGGCTTTAACTTGTATGTTTGATACCTGGTTTGTCAGTGTCTACTAATTATCCCTAAGCTATACTGAAGGAAAGCCAACGTTAATGAATGGCTTTCTCAAATGTAATACTTTCTCAAATGTAATATGAACGAAGGAAAGCATATTTTCCTTTCATTTCAGCAAAATTATCTTGTTTTTGCAACCAGTTTATTTTCAATTCACTTAGAATATTAAAGAAACACCAATTTCCCCCGTTATTTTACTCTGGAATTATCCCAGGAGGTTGAGTGATATCTCAAAATCTAAGTTAATCTTTCGGGAATTTTTCTCCGTTTATGCTTACGGCCAGAATTTGCAGGATGAACAGGAAGGAACCTTTTTGGTCCACCCGGTAAAAATAAAAATTTATATCATAATTTTAAACATCAAATTCGTCATCATGTATTTCCAAGGGGCGCTTATTCAGAAGAGGCACTTTTCCAAAATTGATGTAAATGAGAGAGTGCTTATTCGAGGGAGGCTCTTCTGCAAGGAAAGGCATATGTATGGGAATATGGCAGTTTTTTTTAAATCAATTAAAAGAATTATACGTTGAAAATACTTCTCCAAAACGAAGATACAGTATTTTATCTAATTACGTATGATTTTATTTCAGAACGAACTGGTGACTGGGATTGTCCTCAGTGAGTACTTTTTTAAAGTTTATGCTCATTATATGCATGAATCATATCAGCCCTGGTAGGTTACATTCTCAGGGAGTAAGTGGAAGCGGAATTTTTCATTTATTGCAAAGATTTGCCTGTTAATTGGAAATAATTGCTAGTCGAGTGTGAAATGGTTATACTCAAATGTCTTGGTTACACCAGATGTCAGAAAAATATGATAACACGTTGACAAATCCTGATGAAAAATATACTGCCTTTAATTCATTTGATATTATATCAATGGCAAAATTGAATTGATGCATTTAGTACTGAGCTGTTTATTTTCGGACACCAGGTTTGCAATCACGACGAAACAAGAATTGCAAATGAATTTATCTTTTTGCTTGCGATCCCTTGCAGCTCATTGCGAGTCCTTGCTATTATACGGAAATCAGGCTTAATAGAGGCCCATTGAACCTTCTTAAACAGTTACTCTGAGCGTTCAACAAATATAATTTAATTGATTAATTGATTTGTTAATGAGTTGATTGGTTGGTTCTTCCTCAGATGTGGTAACCTGAATTTCGCACGCCGTGACGAATGCAATCGATGCAAAGCACCGAAACCTGATGATGGATCCGGTGGTGGTGGTGGAGGTACTATTTTTTTTGTATTTCACCCCCTGGCAGGCTCGTAAAATCCAGTTCTTCGAGTATTTAGAAAGCGCTATCCTAACAGGGGGTACGGAAGTTTTTCATTGTATCAAAGAATAGACTAAGAAGAACATAGCTGTGTTCGATTGTTTCGCTCTCCCATTGGGTGTGTTCGATTGTTTCGCTCTCCCATTGGGTGTGTTCAATTGTTTCGCTCTCCCATTGGGTTTAGTTGTTTTTTCACTTTGAAAAGGAGTTGGTGAATTTTTCTCACCAAGAATACATTGACATTAATACATTAATGCATTAAGAAGTTTTAAACTGAAAAGTTTTGGACAAACAGTTTGGGAAATAATTTTCAGACCTTTTCTCAGAGATGTCACAGAGTTGTCTTTTTCCGTTCATCGAGAAAATATTCCACAGACCGTGTAGTTAAAGGGTAATATTAATGCTTAATTTTCGTTTAACTTTAACTTAAGAAGGTTCCTGGACGATTCTAGCAAAAAATATTTTAAACAAATTATTACTAATTATCTGCCCTTGTTGTAGAATGATGCATTTTATGTTTTATCTATCTGTTCTAGGTGGACGTGATTATGATAGAGGTGGTCGTGGTGGAGGCCGAGGCGGCCGTGACGGAGGTCGTGATGGACGTGGAGGAGGTGGTCGAGGTCGTGGGCCCCCAAGAGGTGGACCTCCCAGGGGTGGAAGATAAATACATGCGAAGTAAATCATGTTTAATTTTTTGTATGTTATTTTGCCGATTATACTTACTTTTTGTTAATGAAATACTAGTGTTAACGAGACATTTGAAAATTCCCAGGCAACAAGCGCATGTTGATGCATCTTTCACAGTCAAAGCCCATGCTGTAACCATAGTCAGTTGAGAAAAATGCTGTAACTTCGGTGTAATTGGTTAGGGAAACGTATAATTTGAGGTTTACATGCATTTTCAAGGACAACATGCTGGTAAATCTGGCTTCAACAATCTTCAGACACTCTCATGTGGAGAGGGGTGGGGGGGGGATATTTTCTAAAACAACAAATCCAATCCATGGACTCAGGAATGAATCATCATTGGTAGAGATTTCAGGTAAAGCAAGGCTGATTTAACTTGACCAGCTTAAAACAACGCAACAGAACAATTTGATTATTAACAACTAAATCTAATATATATTTGTAATGAACGATATATTATGCAGTATGGAAAATTACATAATCTATAAAAGCATGATAATTTTCGAATCAATGAATTTAATAATCATAAATAATTAGTTTTTTACATGAAAGTTTTTGATATTTACCTTTTTTCATTTTTTTTTAGAATATACTAAAAGGAAAATTGCGCTTTGGAAGCCACTAATGTCAATTGGGTTTTAGAGTGTTTATCTTATTCCCCAAAGAAATGCAAGATTGGCATCTTGGAAATTCAAATTCTTGAAAACTAAAATGACTATGGACGGTTGTATGACATTGTAAACTTTTGAACGATCTTACTTTTCTGGAATTGAAGTGATATTCGTACTGAGATGAACGAGGAAAGAAGAACATTGCTTTTAGAGGCATTTACATTTGCCTGTCACAACATAAAGGAAAAATTTGTATTCGACCAAATTGTGAGTTTGTTTACATTTCGAAATTAGCCAATCACATTGCATGATTTCTATCACATGATCATAAATGATGCAGATTTATTGGCTGTTTGAAAAATGCAAACAAATCAACTCTTAAATGAAATACAAAATTCTTCTCGGAGGGGGGGGGGGCATTAAGCATGTACGCACTGAGAAGGTAAACCGAATATCTACTGTTATTGTCAGCCTTTTCCATTATGGAGAGGGGGGAAGTAGTCATGAGTGCGTACGTACTTTATGGATGCCCCAGATTTTACCTGTTATAATATTCGTGTATTACGATATATAATTTTTATGATAACAGTTTTTGTGGTTTTGTTACATATTATATCTTTTTGGTTTATTTGTTTGTGTAAGAGAGAGATGCAAACAGTTTTTTTCCCTGGGAATTTGTAAAGATCTAAAACCCATAGATTTTGGTAAATTAATAATTTTGTTGCATTTTTACTTAATTTTTTTGAGAGTTCACTCAAAATTATTTGAAATTTTGCCACAATGAGGATGCATGGGTAGTTAGACGCCTGTGCGACGAGGATGCATGGGTAGTGTACTTACTTTGCCTTCACATTTTGTTTTGAATGCTATTTCTTTGAAAAATGACGTCTGTTTTCTGTTTCCTAACCTGCAACAATTGTTTGGTTTCCTCCTCAGTAGCAGTCATTAAAAAAACCAAACACAATTGTTGCAGGAAAACACAAAATTTGAAGGCAGTGTTAGTACATCTGAGGCGTCTAACTACCCATGGAGGATGTCCTTGATTGGTAATTGTAAACCTACCAAATTCTGAAAATATTACACTTCGCAGAGAGGGAAACTTTTAAAAGTAGTGATTGAGGGGGCTTGATTGTAAAAGCATGGCCGTAGTGCTTTTACTTTTGTTATTGTAAACCTGCTCGAGTTGTAGAAAACACGCATTAATCTCAGTGATACACGAATTACTGTTTCTTTTTTCAATCTGTTTTGGATATTGGATGTGACATTGTGCTACTGTTTAGGTAATTTCAAAATTATGACACTTTCCAGATCTACAATAAATTCTGGTCGGTATTATACTTAGGCCAGTGTTATATCATAGTCAACATAGACACACGGTGTGACACCATACCATCTCCAGATAAGGACAAAGAACAGTTATACATTTCGTTCTTGATTTTATTTCAAAATGTGTATTTTTAAAATGATTTATCTTTCTGTTACATTTAGAGACGGTGTGTGTCGCTATTTCAACTTTGGATCTAACACTAAACGTAGATTCCATCCGCGCGTGAGAAGTAACCTTTTTTAGGAAGTTTACCTTTGACGTGTGCCAAATACACGTTTTTTTTAATATAAAGAACCTTAGCTTCAAGTTGAAGCTTGAAGTTCCTTATTGTTTTCATGGATTTTTGCGAATTTTGTACCGCCTCATAAATTTCTAAAACACCTCTAAAGTACTTTTCTTGGGGTATCTGCACATTTAATTTCTACTTAATGTAAATACTTTCTGAGATGCAAAAGTATTTTACCCAAAGCTCAGGCTTGAGTTTCTTATACTGTAAAGCTGCTCTTTATTTAAAAAAGATATAGTAGAAGTTTTGTAGCATGCGTGCAGTATTTTTAGTGAAGAATCTTTGTAAGCTGTTACCCTTGTGAGATCAACATACATTTATGGTACACATACTTGAATCCATAAGTTACCCTTGTGAGATCAGTCGCACTCTTACATTCTAAAGTAGAACCCAGATAAACTAGGCCCCAGATCTCAAATGTTGGGGGAAATGTTTGCGAACATTTTTTTTCTCAAAGATACAAAGTTATAGAAAACTTGTACTGAGGGGATACTAAGGCCCCGTCTTCATTGACCCGCGTAAAAATGAAAAAGGATTGAAATGTTCTTTTTGGCGGTGGATCAGTGGAAACACTTGATCGGATATTTTTTAGCACGGCCAAGAGCGGATCCAGAGATTTGAATGAGGGGTGATGGCGGGGGTATTGAGACAATAGTTTGCCTTTTTGCCCATTTTTCACAAAATCCCTGGGAATTTGACGGGTGCTCGAGCACCCTCGGCACCCGTTCTGCGGCCCGGGTAAAAAGCTCTGCGAAAAGAACGGTTCAAAATCTCAAAAAGAGCCAGTTCTTCAAAATGTTGTTGCTGCTGCAGCGTTTTTTTAACGTCTGGTTTTCTGTTCTCATTAAAACATACGGCTTTTAGAGCACCATTTTATATTTATCCGTTTCTGTGTTTTACTGGAGACGTAAAGGCCAAATCGGATAAATCTTTTAACCCATGTTGATTTTTACCTGGGTTAGTGGAAGTTGGTTGCCGGTCTGGTACTCCCCGGTACTCCTGTGGAGAAAAGGCTGTGTAAACATAGTCGTAAGGCTGTGTGACCATTGTAAATTAAACAAGGTTGAATCTGAAGAGCACTTTCTTATTGAGTGCAAAGCCTGACCAGATCCGAAATGGGTTATTTTACTCCGTTTCAACACAAGCCCCTCGTTATGGATCTGTCTCCCAGAAACAAAATTTGTATACCTTTTTAGCGATTTTATATAGCGCACCCATAAAAGTGTACTCAGTTGCGATACTACTACTGTCCCTAGATTGTCCCTTTGAATACCTAAAACCTAAATCTAAAACTTAAAATCTTCTTCATTAATATTAAATAATCATCAATCGAGAATTTTGCATATAAAATATCATCACAATACTCACGATACAATCTTGAAATAGTATGACTTAAGGAGCTTTTTGAAGGATTCAACGTTGTTACGTTTCTTTACACTTTCTGGTAATGCATTCCAAACTGTTGGTGCTGCATACGTAAACGCTCTGGTTCCAAATGTTTTTGTTTTTGTTGTTGGTACTTTTAATTTTGATTTGTTAATCAATTCAAACATTTGTAAGTAAGAAGGGCAATCTTGAACTCTATTCTTGATGAAACGGGGAGCCAACGCAACGATTCAAGAATAGGTCTGACACGGTCAAACTTTTTGGCTCCTGTCACTACTCGAGCAGCACAGTTTTGTATCTTTTGTAATTTGTTTAGCAACTTTTTGGTACATCCATACATCAATGAATTGCAATAATCAATAATGGATGACACAAACGAATGAACTAGTTGCTCTGCAGCTTCCTGTGACAAGTAATGTATAATTTGTCTTATACGTTTCAGCTCGAAAAATGCTCTTGCTAATGTTGCTCATTTGTTTTTCCAAAGTCATGTTACTGTCAAAAATAACTCCTAAATCCCTGGCGCTATTAGCTTAAATGATATTTGCAGATCCGACCTTAATTGACAATTCTGGCACTTTATCTAGTTGCTAACGATGTCATTACGACACTAATGTCATCATTTAAAATTTGTTTCATGAAAATTCGCGCCTGGATACTATTAACGTTACAAAGTATGCTATCGGCCCAAGTCGATATGTCGGTTCTCATTTTTGTAAAGTAATGTACAGAACAGAAAAATTTCCTGGAACGGGAAAATTGCGAAATTTGACTAGTTTTCTCTCAATTTCATGCTTACATACAGGGGCCGGGGAGGAGGCCATTGCCCCTTAAAATTTCAAAATCGTTGGAAAATTCAGCGAACATTGGGAATATTTCTATCGTGAAATGGTGATTTTTAGCTCGCAAAGTAGTCTGTTGGGAAATTTTGATAAAATGATATAGATAAGTTAAGCACGCATAGCACATGATTTATCTGTAGTTTGCAGTAGCTGAAAGAATATTTTTTTGCAAAAAAATCAGTATTCCTTATGATCTCCCCGAAACATTTTGTTTCTGTGGGCAGGACTTGCTGAGTTACGTCATAGCAAACACGCGGCCGATATGGCGCTTTTCTTCACAGATTGGCTGTGCATTGTGGGATAGCTCATTTTGAAGAAACTTCGATGCTGAGATGCAAAATGGTGGATCTTACAGAACGCACCTCCACACTCAAAATTATGCTAGCAACTAGGCAAAATGAATTTTTCTTTATATTCGTAGCCATTTGAAAATATTCAATGGCTGACGATCGCAGTAAGTTTAAAGATCCACGTTCAGTACGAAGGGGCAGTGCAGAAACACATCACGATCACAAAGGTTAGGCCCAAACTCAAAACTTGGCATAATGTCTATTGTTTTGAATGTTGTCGCTTTCATGATATTAAATTGTATTCTTCTTTTTCAATAGGTGTAAATGGCGACGATGATCATGGAAAATCACAATCCAGGCGAAACTACAAGCTACTCATTGATCCTGCAATCAAGAAAGGTCACCAGAAAATTTATCGATTCGACGGTGTTTTTCCTGGTGTAAGTCTTCTGCCACATAACAACTTTAGCATCATTTGTAAACATCATCATTTGTAAAATGTGTAATTTTCAGTGCCTATTTAAATTGGAAGCTATGATTTGAGTTCTTGGAATTTTTGTTTTTTCAGCAACCTGCAGTCATTCCGAGAGATCCACGACCTCCACGAACCAAACTTTGGACGACCACAGTTGCAGATCTCCCCATACCGAGATTTAAGGTTACTAATTGACAACTATATATCAATCATTACACCCTCGATATTTGTTTCAATGTGCTTGAATTAGGTGAAACCATAGTTTTCTAACATTTAATTTCGTCTTTGTCATTTTTTTCGCAGGTCGACAAACATTACATTGGAGCTCTTCCTCAAACAACCGTACGATTTGCCTGTCTCAATGACAATATAAATCGGCAGTTTCTGCGAGAACTGTGTACGAAGTTTGGAAAAATCGAAGAATGCAAGGTTTATTACGATATCAAATCGAAAAAACATCTGGGAACTGGAAAGATTACTTTTTCAAGTACGTCGGCTGCAAGGCAAGCCGTATCGGAGCTTGATGGATCGTCAGTCATGGGGAATATCATCAGGGTCTCAATTGATAGAAAAAGTATGTGATTTCTTTATTATTTCAATGACTTTTTACATGTCGAAAATATGTTCCAAGGATTCTTGGAGATTATTTTCGAGGAAGTAGATCGATACCCTGTGTTGCGTTGAAGCCCCTGATCTTCTTTTGTTTTATTTACAACCACGTGATTTTGTTTTTGTTTTCCGCACCGTGCTCTTCAAATTTATTCTGCAATGGTCAAAATTGAATTCAGTTTTCTTTGGTAAACTCAGGTCTGGAACAAATAAGTTTATTTATATATACTTGCTTTTGTTAATTTTTTAAACTTTAAAAGCTTGTGATTGATTCAACACACACAATTTTGTCCAGTCCAGCAGTTCACAAAAATGACAAACAAAAACAAGCCATTTATGATTGTTGTTGTGGTTGTTTCTTTGTATCAAATACTTGGAGAAAAGTTGTCTTTTGTTAATTTGGGATTTTGAAATATGAGAAAGTTTACATTCTTAAAACTCTATTAAATTCACATAGGCTTTTTCAAGAAAGTACAGCTTGGGACAAAATACGCAGTTTCTTAATTATTTAGTTGATTTTAATAACATAACAGTTTTTGAAAGGCAACCCAGTGCTCAGTGTATTAATTCAATTCATTTCATTCAAGCAATTCAATTTTTTTACAATAGTGAATAAATAGAATAGAATATTGCGTTGCTTGGGGCACAGTAAACACCTGCATAAAAGAAACTCAATTTAAGAAACTTTAGCCTGAGGATTTTTGAAAAATATATAATAAATAAGAAACTGACCTTTGCCTACAACTGGAAAAACAGTTTCTCATGTAAAGAGGCATTTAAAAATGGAGCATGTTTTACATAATAATATTATATTCTCCAACCAAACTTTATCACCTACTGACAAATTTATATACACATATATACATTATCATTCCCACAAAATTTTGTTTTCGAAATTTACAGAATATTTGCAACTAATCTAGTGATTTTTCAAATAAGAAACTCAAATCCTGGAAATTCTTTTGGAATTTAACAGGTAAGAAACTGTTTACCCTGAATTGAAAAATCACGTTGTTTTCAAAACACGAGTTTCTTACATGTGGGTGTTTACTGTACTTTCTCACTAATAATAAACACAAATTTGATACAACTAATCAACCTATTTTAAAACAACATAAGATTAATATATAAAATTACAAAATACAAATTAATAACACTAATAACAAAAGATAACAAACTATAGAAAACAAAATTATATTTATATATATAAGTAATAAAAATATTTTAAAAGGTGTCTAAAAATATTCAAATGCAATCCTGCCTGGGCAGGAAAGTAATGAAAGCATATGCAAGAAAACAACATTTTGTTTTTAACAAGGAATACTAGGACTAATGTGTATGCTCATCAAGAAAACAATCTTGAATTTTTTTACTTGTGGGGAAATTTTTATTTTATAATTGAAAGTTGAAGGGTTGCAAAAATTTGCGATATTTAGTTGTTCTTATAAAAATGTTTTTTTGTAAATTTGCATTGTTGAAGAGAGGTGTCTGGGATCTGGAGATTTTGAATTGGCAATATTTTTTAATGCAGTCAAAGTTACATTTAACTTCAGATACCCACTTTAATTTTTATATAATTGTGGCCTAGAATGCTAATAGAGATAATTCCGCAGAAAATGGCAGCAGGAACTTATTCCCATGATTAATTGCATTTGATGGTCGATTGCCTATCAAACTGCTAATGATATGCAAATCTAATGTGATGAATCATGGGGATAATGTCCTTGAAATAAAATCAGTCTGTTTTCATGTTATATATCAACATGTTATCAAGTTTGCCAACTATATTTTTTGAAAACACTTTATTTATCACAATGATCCATTGAACAAAAAATTTATTTTTGGTGAATTTTTAAATTTCATGGGTTATGACACCCACCTTGTTTATTTCAAAATGATGGTTAGAAAAGATGTAAAATTTATTTTTGACCCTTCCCGTAGTCAATGACAATTTAATTTTTATCAACATCTATCCTTTAGATGATTGCAAATTAAGATTTCTAATGTTGCTTTGCAAAATACTTTCTAATGAGAATTTGACCCTTCAAAATTCCTAACTGATTTGGTTGATCAATGACCCCCCCCCCCCCCCGTTCTTTTTTCCCAGAAATGTTTTAGGAATTCAACTTCTACACATACCATAACACTCATTACTGATGATTTAATTACTTCTTAATATAATCTATTTACTTTTTAATATCATCATCTTCTGGTGGTGAATACTGTAAACCCTTAATTATAATAAGTTAACTAAAAATACTTTAATAATTGATAATAATAATTGATTGAGTTTCAAAGTAAAAGTTATTTTTTGAGTAAACTAATTTATGCATTCTATGAGTAAATTAATTTTATGCATTCTATGAGTTATTTATGCATTCATGGATTGAATTTATGAAAGTTGTCATAAATTTTAAAATTATGTTGAAAATATTGTGAATATTTAAGCAAGTGTGTCATAAATTTTCAAATTATGTTGAAGATATTGTGAATATTTTCAAATTTTCTTGTTTTGGGAAATTCTGAAAGTAGTTTCTATTCTTGAGTCCGGAATAGACGCCCCCCTCCCCGCTTATTAATTTTGAAGAAAATCTGCCGAGAATTTCCGTTTTTGCTTCCTTTTTCACAGTAATTTATTGTTACAAGCAGCCTAGAAGGTAAAAAAAAAACGTCGATTCCAACCCCCTCCGCTTATTCCGTTTTTTCAAGTGAATCATGGGAATAATTTCGTCGTCGCAATCTTTT
This sequence comes from Phacellophora camtschatica, assembly GCA_036873815.1. Taxonomy (NCBI): domain Eukaryota; kingdom Metazoa; phylum Cnidaria; class Scyphozoa; order Semaeostomeae; family Ulmaridae; genus Phacellophora; species Phacellophora camtschatica. The sequence continues at coordinate 12,977 of JAYJMH010027389.1, forward strand.
GCGGAATTTTCTATTGAATAAACGCCGGGGAAAATATTATAATGACGATGATCATAGTCATACACATTTCTAGGTCTGTTTTCCATGCTAGCATGGGTCAGATTGGTTTATTTATGGCACACTTCCATCTTTCTCTAGGCTGCAAATACGTAGCAACAAGATCACTCCTGGTCACTTCCTCCAACTTTTTTCGAGGCCTACTCCTTCCACGCTGCCCATCAACAATTACTTCTCTACACTTCTTCATCCAGTTGTTGTCGAAAATCCTTTCAATATGTCCGTACCATCCAAGTCTTTGTCTCTGCATTAAGTCTCCGTCTCTGCATTACTGATAGTATGCTTTCCAAGCCACATCGACCCCTCAATTCAGTAGAAGATTAATCAATATATCATTTTTTCGATTTGTTGTTTTTGTACGTCGTGCTTGTGATTTTAAGAACGTTTTTGTTGTTGATTTTCTTGCTTTTGCAGAAATTTCCGTATTATTAATAATTTTGTTTTGTACTTTCTATTTTGCAGAACAACCACCTTCTAACACTTCTCACGGACCAAAACATGCTCATGGATCAAAAGACCCACGTGACAGGGACCCCAGGCGACTTTCGACGGGGTCGAATCAACCTTTGCCAACGCCATCACCCAGTTTATGCTCGCCGTCAGTAGAAAGCACCCCGCCTACTCCCCTCGTTGGTTCGTTGAGCAGATCGCATCCTGTCGCTAGCTTGAAACCCGCATTGTTGAAGTTAAGAAGGATAGGCTCCTACGAATCTGATCTCAATACCCTGGAGAGCCCTGCTTCAATTTGTTCAGCATCGTTTAATAGCACATCTTTTGAACCTATTTCACCCCCTCCATCGGTGCGTGGGCGATCGATAAGCAGTGGTAGCACATCTTTTCCCCCGCCTCCTCCTCCCGATAGGTTATCAAATCTGCCACCACCTCCACCCCCAGCAAAACAAGAAATATACGAAGACATTTCGCCTACAGCGACGTTTGACGACGAAAGGAAGTCATTGTCGTCTGGAAAAACGAAACATGCGAAGAAACCTAAGATCAATTGTGGTGAAACATTTATCCAAGCTCACTTGCTGGGCCTCAAAATTGCATGTAGCGGTGATGCAACTGACTCGAAAAGTAAACTCGAATTAACTTCTGCGGAATTTCGCTCGGATGGAGCAAGGAAGACGGATGCTCTTAACGCTAACAGATCTCCGCCTTGTGAAAGCAGTAGGGCAATCCGGAAAGACGAACGACGCAGGGATGATCGATCGGAACTCAACAGACGATCGAGGAGTAGATCAAAAGATACGTCTCCTATGCATTCTCGTTTATCCTCCCATCAGAAAGATAGAACTTCAAATAATTTATCCTATAATCGTAGTTCATCTGAAAGAAACGTAAACAGGCGTTCTTCGCCCAGAAGTACTTTTTCTCCGAAAAGGACTTTATCGCCAAAAAGGATACCAGATTGTTCACACGAGAAAGGGGATCGTGGCGATAATACGCAAAGGTCAAAAAGTGAAACGCCTGTTAGCAATGCATTAAATGAATCCGTTTACGAAGAGATTTCAGATAGCGACGACGAATCAAAACAACTCATGAATAATCTTCAAAAGGCTGGGCCTAAAAACTTGCAAGTAGAAGATATATCACCGGCTGGTTCACCTGAAACGAAGTTAGCAATCAACGGCGGCGCTATAGTGGGTGGACCGCCTTTGGTGGCTGCTTCCCCTGTGTTGCCTCCACCGTTACCCCCTGCCATAAATGAGAGGGTTGAACGAGAAGCATCTCGTAATGGATGTGAAAATGTTGATGATGATGACGATGATGCAATGTCGTTGTCGTCAATAAGTTCGAATGACGAATCAACTCTTGTGCTCAACACGCCAGTCACGAATATTCAAGTTCGCGCGCCAACAGTGGCTTCTACATCTTATCATCATATTTCTTACGTAAACACGCCTCAATACGCCTCTGCCAGACCAACGATGAACATCACCACTCCATCGGCACAACATTCAAACTTACCTGCGCCTCCACCTCCTAGCGGTGTTCCTCGAATGAACGTCGGAAGGCCGCCTTCAGTTGCGTCAATGAACGTTCAAACTCGAATTATGTCTCATTTACCGCCCCCGCCGCCTGTGAATATCCACGCACCGCGGCTTGGCATAAACTACCAAAACATTGCAAATCGTTTTGCTCGTGCTCCTTCGCAGCCACCTCAGATGAGGCCTTCTCAGCCTCCTTTAGCATCGTATCCTCAAAGATCTGCTGCTGGGGGGTTTATCGGGTCGTACTCACAGCCTTACTCCGGATTCATCCCTGGACCATATGCAAATTATCCGGACTACAGTATGCATGGACGTTTAGTGCCAGAACCTGTAAAGGAAATTCCGTATGATGAAAAGGCTAAAAATGCGTCTACTTCGAAAACAAAGAAAGATTTGAAAAGTGTTCTGCACCGAGACTTAATCAAAAGATTGGTTGAACATTCTGGATTTGCAGCTCTGGAAGCCTGGTGGGATAACCAAACGAAAAAGGTTAGTTTTTCCGGGTCAGTCAAAACAAAGTTGAAACGTTTTCACATTGTATACAAATCTACTAGCGAATGAAATATTCTCCAAAGCTCTGAGCAACACTCTGAATTTTGTAAAACAAAGGGGGTTATTTGAAACATAACAATGCGATTTAAAAGAATAGATTTCGCGCTCTGGGTGCACTCGATCAAATCAAAACAAACAAAGAAAGAAACTTTATGATTTTGTTTGTTGTTATTTGCTTGGCTGCGTTGAAGGTGTTGAAATATATTCTTTACTGTGACAAATCAGATTGTCATGTTTCAATCTTTTGTTTTATAAAACAATCAAATATTTTGTTTCACAAAACTCTGTTCTGGGCAAGATTTGTGTTTTTGAAGAAGATTTGTTCCTTTTTGTAATTGTAAGCAAATAAAAAAGAATCATTATGCGTGGTCACATAATTAGTTGTTCAGTTATTTTATCATGCAAAACTGCAACTAGTCATTGTGGTATAAGAAGGATTGAGAGAAATCGAGATTTCTAACTCAGCGAGGGCAAATTTTATTATGGAAACGATGCCATTTACGATTACTCTTGGTCTTTTATTTTTACTTTGTCCCCCCCCCCCCCCTCCAAAGTTATTCCGAACCCCTGCTATTAAGTTTTAATGTCTTGAATTCTATTATCTGCCGTCTGTTATTATATTTTCCTCTCATTTGTATCGGTCGTATTACTCTCTATAACTTGTTCGTTCATTTTGTTGATACAAGTTTCTTTTGTACAAGTTGATACAAGCTCATTTTGGTGATGCAATATCAAGGAAATTTCCAGTCCTCTTTATTTCGAACCCTCCATATTTCGAACCCTCCATCCACTTCCACTCTATCAGGGACCCTAGAGTAACTGGAAATATCAGACTTTTTTAAAATGTTTTTTGTTATGATTTGCTTGAGTGCGTTGAAAGGAACAAAGTCTATTTCTTGAGTGATAAATTGCATTATGTTTAGCATGGAAATATTTTTATTGAAATCTGTCTTTGCTGAAGGTTCTGGCTAAGGAGCGACAAAGATACCATATCAAGAAGATTCAAAAAGCGTTGAGAGGTCCATCTTGCAGTCTCGTCTCAGCTTTCGCCATTCGCCATTTTTCCTCTTTAAAATGTTAGCCTCGTTTTCGATTCTCCGCATCAAGGATCAGGCTTTCCAAACAATAAGCGTTTCCCCTCCCGGGCATACGTGCTTCCTGGCTCCAATTGGAGCAAAAGATAGTATATATAGTATAAATTTGTAATTTTCTGTATTTTTGGAAAACAATTCTTGATATTTTTCTGAATTCTTTTCAGACCTCAAATATAAACAAACGCCATATGTAGGACACCTATTAAGTTGGGAACCTAGGCAACCACTTGTTTTCGATTTTTTTCCTCCACCAAATACCGGAAAAGCCCGCCTATGAGAACCTCGAAATTTTTGATCAGCTTGGTAAAGTTCCAATAAAATGCAAATGTACAAATAGTTCTTTCAAGATTTATTGAGAGTAAAATACTGAATTATTATCCATAAAGGTTGCCAATATTTCAGAAGTTCACAGTCAAAACTCGCAAATCAAATGTTTTGCATTTTTTTTGCAGTTTTCAGGCTGAAAGTTCTTAAAAAGATAAAGGTTCTCTCTTATGCTGGTTTTTACGGTACTTTTCTGAACCGTGTTAAAATAATTCTTTATTTGTTTCTCTTCTAAAGCAAAAGGCTTCAACGACTGCAAGACCAACATCAATGGCGAACAGCTACGTTTCTCCATTAGCTCCGTCTCAGGTCGGGTCTCCATCAAGCTCCATGACGTCATCGCTGTTAAGCAGCTTGTTCACAAGAGCGCATCAGCCAACGGCCTCGTCTACGTCTCCAGTGATACACAACGCAATGCAGAAGATCCCTTCTTTCAGGTTTAATAGAATACCGCAAACGAGGCCGGCAGCGAGAGAGTCGAAATTGAAAAGAGAAGCACAGCATAGAAATGACGAGATTAAGAATAAGGTGAAGCGAATTGACGAGGAAGATGATGACGAGCCAATGAAAGATGTACCAGTTGATGATGAATCTGAATCTGAATCTGACAGTGAAATAGAAAGGAGTCTGCTTGCAAGTAGAAGTATGTTTTTGTTTTTGTATATGCTTAAAGTCACTCTGACGATGTTAATACACGGTAAAACCCTGAAAACAAGAAGAACCTACTTTTTTAACAAACTGAATAGGTTCTTATCAATTTGGTACAATTGCCATTTTCAGGGTGAGGTTCTTTTCAAAACGGTCCATATTGCTACTTGATGTCTATTTGTTTTAGAAAAAATTAAACTCCATATTGCCAAAAAATGACCAATTTCTCAACTTTTTTAAATTGCTAGTGCACTTGTTTATGACAC
>JAYJMH010027400.1:0-17911 GCA_036873815.1 Phacellophora camtschatica
TTTTAGAATAAAATACTGTATGTACACACTTGATCCAATAAAGTAACTAAAGCTTAAATTATGAACCCATAAAGATATAGTAAAGGGTGCTTAATCAGTGTATTCAGTGTTACTCTGCTAAAAGAAAGCTGTTTTAGAATAAAATACTGTATGTACACACTTGATCCAATAAAGTAACTAAAGCTTAAATTATGAACCCATAAAGATAAAGTGAAGGGTGTCCAATCAGTGTATTTAGTGTTACTCTGCTAAATGAAAGCTGTTTTAGAATAAAATACTGTATGTACACATTTGATCCAACAAAGTAACTAAAGCTTAAATTATGAACCCATAAAGATATAATCAGTGTATTCAGTGGTGTTATTCTGCTAAAGGAAAGTTGTTTTAGATTAAAATACTGTATGTACACAATTGGTGCAATAAAGTAACTTAAGCTTAAATTCTGAATGCATACAGATATAGTGAAGGGCGTTTAATGAGTGTATTCAGTGTTGTTCTGCTAAAAGAAAGCTGTTCTAGATTATAACACCGTATGTACATACACATTTGATGCAATAAAGTTACTAATACGTAAAGTCTGTACGTATTTACTCAATATAATGAACATAGCTCAATATTTTCTAATAAATAACTAGTTTTCTGCAACAAGAAAGCTGTTCTAGATTATAACATTGTATGTACCTACACACTTGATGCAATAAAGTTACTAATACGTAAAGTCTGTACGTATTTACTCAATGCAACGAACAGTACTCAGTATTTTCTATTAAATAACTAAATTCACATAACAATAACCTTACCGTCCAGGATGGTACTCTTGCTTTGCTTGACGAATCGTAACTATCTGTGTTTACATCGAATTTGTATGTTGGCAAGAAACGAATTGGCGCTTCTTTAAAGCCATGGAAAATTTTACCTGATAAAATGCAGAAATATATTCAAGAATATTTTAACAAAAGTTCATTTATCTGTAGATAACATGACAAACCGAAAACTTGAAAACTTTTTTAAAGTTTTAATAATAAAAAAAAAACAAATTCCAACTTACTTAATAAAACGAACAAAAATATTTTACATAATGTGCTATATACCATCTCCATTTTTTCACTATCTACAACAGAAGTAAATGTTCTTCCAAGAAGTAAAATATTAGTCCTCACGGCCCATAAATAAGGTTTCACAAATACAAACAGATGCATACAATTTTGATAGAAAATAATAGTTGAACAATTTTTCGTGCTCATCAATATCCAAAAAACTTCTCACGATGCTCAAGAATATATCAGTATGGGTTTGGAAAAAAGTTCGGTCAGGGCCGGATTAAGAACCTAAGTAAGCCTAAGCACCAAGATTATCCTAATAGATGCTCTGAGATGGTAGAAACGCCCCTTTTATGTTGAAGATTTTTTATTTGGTGCACCTATTTTGCTGGTGCCCTGAGTGTATGCTGAATAGCCAATAACGTAGGCAGACTCACATGCGTTTATTTACATTTTTGATTCCCTTTCCCTTTTTCGTTCTCGTTTTTCGTTTTTCCCTGTGCGTATTTTCTCCTTTCACTTTTTCTTCATATTCTCTTCTTTGTCGTTTTAAACCACAAGTTCGGTCCTCACATATCAAAATATTTTCACTCGGGGTTCCCCTTCCCCCACTCATATGAAAGAAAATTTGCCCCTGAATTTACCCCTGATACCTGACACTTGTTACTGTTACCGTTGCTGTGAGCATATTTCTTCAATTTTTATGAGCTTTTATTAAATGGAATACTACTAGTCCATAAATTTAGCATTGAACAAAAATAATAACAATTACCATTATTCATTAGGTTCGAAAGTTGATCATACTGCTTGAGTTCCTGCAAAAAATAAAGATGGAAATAAAAGAAATAAATAAGGATAAATTAAATCTACTGCAAATACAGCAAGAACCCGCAAAGAAACCAGTTTTTGAACATTAGCCTGTCTGGTTTCTTAATATTTCGGCAAATTGTATAGAGTTGGGCTAATGTGTGGTGCCAATAGTAAGATTTTTTTTTACATTTTTAATCAATTTTCAAAAATAATTTGTACATTTTTGAAAACAAAATCAGCCTATGGTTTCTTATAAGTCAGTTCCTTAGTGGCTGGTTTTTACAGTATCAACAATTCAAACTATTTTCACAATATAAATGCACTAAGAAAAGTAAGCATAAAAGTAAAAATAAAAGTAAAAATGACAAAATAATATAACGACAATGAGTTAACTCACATAAAGAGAATTATGTCATGAAAGAATAAGACACGATTCGTAATGCTTACATATTGGGTGACCCAAAGAATGGTCACAATTTGAAAAATTACAAACGTTCAATTTAGCTGCCATTCCTACAAATTTTTCCCCAGTTATGTAGATAAAGAATCAAATGATTTGTATATTGAACATTCTATATATTATATTCAATAAAATTTAACGTTTTAAGAGCGAATGGCTCTGATGCATGTTATCATAATCACAACATCTTTGGAAATAATAGTATATTGCTATAAATTACAACAAATATGCTCTTTGGCCGGAATTATAAATCTGAAAATTTTTCCAAATGACAAAAATATAAATATGGTTCCTAAATTTAATTTTGTCTTTCCCATTACTGCTGAAATATATATTTTAAGATTGGTAACAAAATCGACTTTTGGTAATATTTCAAACGTGAGAAAGTCATTTGGGTCACCTGTTACATAAATAAATTTGTTGAGAAAGTTGAGTTACTGTTTCACAATAAGCGTTCATTTAAATTTCAGTAGCAAGCATTGCTAGAAAATTCCTGGAAATTGGTTTCGTCTTCTACTCCCTCAGAAATCTTTGGGCCTAGAATTATCTTGCGTGTACTTGCATACGCGGCAATAATAATGACGCCATTTCGCAGAAGGACCATTTCCAACCCACCCAACCCAACTGGACAAGCTCATCCCTGCTGTAAAAGCAAGTAGAATAAAGAAAGAATCCATTGCTTGTTAAGTTCGCACTCAGGTGACATACGTCAACCTTTTTGCGGATTTAACTTTATCGGGCTGGTCCACCTCTCATGTAAACGCAAATTATAATTCGAAGTAGAATCAAAGAAATACACTCTTGGCTCAGATCTCAGATATAAACACTCTCTTAGACGACAGACTGCAGACAATCTGCAGACGTTAATCTTTAAAACAAAAAAACATCAGCGTTTCCAAAATCTAACCTCGATAATATGACTTTTCCTTTCATTATTATCTTCAAAAGATCTGTTAGCAAATATCTTATCTGTTTCAGCTCTGTTCTTCTCGACGCGAAAATTGAAATCGCCAAACCAGAAGACGCGATCAAACCTTGAGGTGACGTCGCCTGCGAATAAATTCAAGGGTTAATGAGATTTTTCGAAAATACCATTTCGTTGTTTGCAACAAAAGATGAAGATTGATGACACAGATAAACGTCACATGTTGGTGCTACGTTTGATTGGCGATAAGGCAAAACAAATGATTTGCTGCTAGAAAAAGCACATGTCTGACTCGTTAATGAAGTGTCTGTCATTCTTAGGTTAAATTGTTGTACACCTCAATCTAAAGATCAAGGGCACATCGCATTACATGCGGAGACAGTTTTTCTAAGAGCTTCTTCACTAGACAACTTAGTATTAATTCACTAAAAGAGCCTACAATTCCTAATGTCTGAAATATGTAAAACTAAAGCCAATCTCATCCAAGCTTTATAAAGGGTGTTTTACTGTATAAAGAAACAAATTATAATCTCAGAAAATAATGAGCAATTTTAGCAATTACTATCTCTAATTTTTATCGCCTGCACAAATGGTAGTATCATCCGCGTAAATGAAAACTTTTTACCATGAAATTTAAATCATTCCCAAACAAATTGAAAAAGAGGGGCCCAAACACCGAGCCTTGTGGTATACCTTGAAGCATGTACACCCGACCTTATACCAGTATTTTGAAAATGTATACCCGCCATAATACGTTCTCAATATACGATCTCATATACCAGCCATAATACGATACTGAATAGTGAAAATTGTGAAAATTGATCTTTGCACCAATTGTAAATAAGAAATTTTAACTACAATCTTTTTGATATGAACGTCAATTTTTCAATCCTGAAGGATGTTCTTATTTTTCTATTGTTCTAAATATTCTGTTTTTTTCCAGCCTAAGTCTGAGCCTCAGCATTCTTATAAAACAAAAAGATTGCATCTATTTTTCATTTTTAATATTGCAATTTAGATGGTTGGTTTTGATTAGCCTTTGCTATGTTCAAGACGACAACCTTAAACAAATTGTTTACTTATTATTATTATATTTTAAATTTTTTTTGTACCGGGTACACTTTTTTGTACAGGGTACATTTTTTTGTACCGGGTTTTTGGATACCGGGTGAGCCAAAAAATGTTTAGATGTTTGAAAAATCACCCACATTTGATTTTGTTACGAATTTCAAAAGTTGGTTTAAAAGTTAATTTTGGAGCTGACAAAATTTTGATAACAGTGATGAATGATGACGTAATTTCCTAACTTGTAAAAGCCTAATTTTGAGGTACCGGGTGTCCAAAAAAAAGGCTACGGATTTGATTGAGTCTAATGATGAAAATATTACCAAAATGCTACGAAATGTTTTCGATGTTACTCGTTGATTATTAACTTAATCAAAAATACCTTGTTTGACATTTTTGGTAACTTGAGATGTTAATTTTAATAGTTGAGACTGTTGAGTTAAATAAAGTTGAGATTGTGCGTCAGCCTTAAAACATAGCTTTTGCAGAAAGACCTACCAAAAGTCTGTCAATTTGGGGAATCACCCTGGTTCTGATTTCAAACAAGCAAGCTGTTTAACAATGGCAATCGAGAATTTTGCCATAAACTTATGAATTACATCACACAATATAAAATAATTGCCGCATATGTAACCAACGGTAGCTTTGTTCACTAAAAAGGTTATTTTCACGGATCACAAACAACAGACGAACATCAGAATTCCCCTCCCCCCAAAAAAATCAATTGCTTTCCTATAGTCCTGCAAAAGCTCTGGTTCGAGAGTGACGCACAATTTCAACTTTGCAAGTTTTACGGTGTAAAACTATTTTCATTGCGACAACATAATCTACGTTACATGTCACCAGTCTGAAGTAATCTAAAGCAGATCCCTTTCAAAACGGCCAAAACATTTGCTTGGCAGTATCGGGAACTAGCATTTGCAAATTCCGTGCTCTTAAAAATCATATCGAGAACTGCAATAATAGGGAAAAACCGATCTTCATGTTCACTGACAAATCTTACCTAACTCGCAAAAATCTATCAGTAACTTTGCAAAACATATTACATGAATCCCACATTGATGGAGAATACTCTTCTCACAGTTTCAGGATTGGAGCGGCAACAACTGCTGCAGCTGCAAACGTTTCAGTTTGGCTAATTAAAACACTTGGTCGCTGGTCCAGTGGTTGCTTTCAGCAATACACCCCTATCATGTATACGTAAAATTCCAAATATTTTAGCGGAAACGGACGTTCAACCACTAAAAATGTAGTACGTGTAAACTAGTGAGACAGTGGTGGCTTTGGGGCAATTTGGAGATTAGTTTGGCGAATGATCGCATATCTGCGACTAATAGAATTGTCCAATTTCATTCAGGGCGTAAGGGCATATACATAGCTTTCCCAACAGTTCATATTCACTTTAGCTATCTGATTACTGCGTTGTCTGATTAAATTCAATATAATTACTCGGTCTTGCGTATAGTATAAATTATGTATATGACTAGAACTTATCGCATAGACGGTACTATTATAACCATACTACACATCGAGGAAACCAATCTAATCGCTGTTGAAAGCTTGACCCAGCGAGGAAACTTTTATACTCGATCGGGGAAACCAGTATTATCAGGAAATCATCGAATTAGATACATTACTCAGAACATACGACCCCAAAAGTCGTCACTGCTGTGTTATCTTTGTGGTTTATTCTAATTAATTGTTGGTTCATCAGTAAATACGCGATCTTATGACTATGAGGTACGGATACTAAGTAGTTTGGTATAGTGTATGGCTTACGGGTGTAAGGCGTCAATCGAAAATTAATATCTCAAGTTAAAAGACACTAAAAATGTCAAACAAGGTATTTTTTTTAAGTTAACAATCAGTGAGTAACAACAAAAATATTTCGTAGCATTTTAGGTAATATTTTCATTGTTAGACTTAATCAAATCCGCAGTATCCTTGTTTTGGGACACCCGGTATACTTTTCAAAATCTTTGTAATTGAAATAAAAAATGGATTTTAAAGCGTTTAATAGAGCAATGATATTTTGGCATCATATTTATAACATTTCTAACAATATGAAATGATGGCAACTTGCAATAATGTGATTTATTGATTTGTCGTTACAACTATACCATGCAACGAAACCAGGTCGCTTTCAAGCCGGCAAAATTACATTGTTTTTAGTGTTCTGGTGAAATATTTGACACTGCTATAATCAATATAGCCCTTCTCGTATATGTCAACGTAAAAAAAAGCTTGATTGGTAACACACTCGAATTTTGGTGATTTTCCAAACGTTTAAATTTTTTTGGTCACCCATAATTTTGGAAAAATTGGTATAAATAACGGGCCACCCTTTATACTCAATCCCAGACATTTTGAGAAATGAAGTTTAACTTGAGCAAAACCGCCAAAACATGAATAGAACAAATAAAATGAAAACGGAAAATTTACACACAAAATAAAACTATGAACACAAAGACGCACCCTCTTTCAAACTGTTTCCTTCCTCACCAAATGGAATTGACAGGGAACGACAAATCGATCTGTAGTCATTGAGTCGCTCCTGAACCTTGCTCTGATCAGCTACAAACAAGAAATGAATAATCAACTAATGACAGAATACGTTATAAACTAAAACGAAGCAATGAAAGAATCTTTTTTTGTATCACTGTTAACGGGGTAAGAAGAATAACACGTCTTCCTAAATTCTATCCAAATACCAATGGATAATACATGACCATAAACTTAAAAAGTGCCATAGCTTTTGCTTTGGGGTGTGTGGCTATGGGGATGATACTGGCATTGTAATCCCCATGGTCCTATCCTGCCCTTCCCCATGAATTTATTTTAAGTTTTGTGTGTCTATAAGGTTAATACTGTCATTGCGTTTCCCATTGGCGTGGCGATGAGCTTGCTTCTGTAATTCTGCTCCCCGTGGTGTGTTTTGTCGTTCTGTATTTGTTGTTTTTAATCTTTAATAAATCACAATATAATCACAAAAAAAAAAACGATTTGAGTTTTAGTACTTAATCTAACTCGGACAGGTCTAGTTATATACTGAATGAAGATGAGTCTGTCCTCCAAATATTTACATTGCAATTGCAATCACTCCTCCCAAGAAGCTCTCCTCCAAATATTTACGTTGAAATTGTACTCCTACCTCTATTCTTCTTGGTTAACTCGTAACTGCTTTAAAATGGCAAATAAACTGAGCGATCGCGCACATATTTGTTTATTATTCTTATCCCATTTGCAAAGAATGTGAGGGTGGCTGGGGTTTGCAACAAAATTAGAAAACTCGTGAGGAGTTGCAAAACAACTTTCAACCAAGATGAACAACTTACAACCACGGAACACAAATTTAAAAACTTTGGCAAATTCAAGCTCAGTTTCGTGACAAGGAATAATATAAGAAATCTTAAGCCTCATTTTGATGAAAACATTAAGTTCCACATGAAGGTTTATTGTAAAAAGGCTTGTAACCTTACAGTATTCGACAAAAGAATTACAAGAGAATCTTCAAAAAGGAATCTTTATCAAGCAATGTAGTTTCTGGGAAAGAAGGAGTGGGAATTCATAGGCCGAAAAATCTTCTTATGGTTCGTTGAACAACATTTATTGCAACAAAATATCTCGATTAATTCCCCAGTTAATATTCGAATCCAAAATACGTACATGCAAAATGAGAATTTATGAAAAGCAGCGATGTTCCAAAAATATTAAAACATACAGCAATGGCACCCTGAAACGAAAGAGCAAAAGTTAAAAATATGTTGGAATTCTTTGTATACCAGTATTTATTTGCATATTCTATGCAAAACCATGATAAAACTTAGAAAATAAATAATGAAAAGTAAGGGAAATAAATAGCATAATGAAAAGTAGGGGATTAATAAACCAATCCACAAACGCAATCACTGATTAAGAAATTCAGCATACTTGCTCGAAAAATTATTTATTATTATATCATATTATTATATATTTTATTCTTTCAAGTACTGGTAGAAAGATTTTCTGGGAACCTAGTTCCCAGGTTCAGTTTTCATAGTTTTTGCATCTCCCGAACACCCAGTACATGCAAATATTTTAAGCTTTTTTCAAATTTTCAAAAAATAATAAAGCAAAACGTCCTTATAGAAAATTACAAAATATCTGTGGGTAAGTATTGAATAAAATTGTCTGAGCACCAACAGTATACCCGCATTATGCTTGAACATAATCATGCCCGAATTTCTGTCAAATTAACAAGGAAATCTTTTGTTAATTTCTAACCTCTTAGTAGGTTGCATAGGCAATAAACCAGAATACAGCAACAAAAGGGAATTTTGTAAAACAAAAGATGACAATGCGATTTGCGATTTGACAAAATAGATTTCACACTCTTAGTGCACTCAATCAAATAAAAATAAACAAAAACAGCTAAATTTTATGATTTCGTCTATTATGATTTGCCTGGCTGCGCTGAAGGTGTTTAAATCCTTTCTTTACGTTGAAAAATCACATTGTCATGTTTGAAACCACAATCTTTTGCTTTATAAAATTCCTCCCTGCTGTATATATATAGTTCAAGAAACAAAATTGTAATCAAAACAACTGAAGTGAAATAAAAATGTTGTCTTGTGAATTTATTTCTTGATAAACTTAAAACGTAGTAAACATAAAACGAATTCATTTCCCACCAAAAATAAAACGCATGTTCCTTCCTAAAATGCTTGATAATCATTAGGAAACTGCTATGTTAAAAGACCTAAATGCACCTTTGTTTTTATTTTGTGAGCTATTCTTGTTGCAAATGTATCTTGTTCAATGCCTGTAAGAAAACGTAATTGACTCTGTAAGAATCTATTTTTGATTGAGTACTGAATAAGTAAATTTTAACACACATTAAGAATAAGTAAATCTCGTCATCCATGCAATTAAATAACTGTATTTTGATGACAAATATTGAAAAAATTTAAAAAAGCTGAAACTATTCTCACCTGTACAAAACCAAACAAGCTCTCTTCTAATAAATATCGATAAGTGAAGAACCCCAAAGTTTCCAGAATACATCAAAACATAAGAAGGCCCCAATGTCTCTTGCAGACAAATTTCCCATTCTTTTCTACAAAAAAAAATGTTTTCTGATTGAAAACCCTTCACTTTGATTTACAAAATTATAAATAAATGACTGTCGAGATTCGTTACAGTTCAAAATTGATATGCAAATGTTGTCCAAAAATTATGATGTTAAAAAGATTTCTGATTCTTTCAAAAAATTATTGACTATAAAGAAAATTCGTAAATTCCATCTGATCAATGTTGTGACAAATATCAAATCTAAATATAGTTGTTCTGAACTAAAGAAATTTAAAAATATCAAAATAGCTATGAAGATCAAAATTCAGAATTCAAAGTTCGTGGATGTTGAATAATGTTTAAAAGATTAAAAAATATCATTAAAATGAACTTTACGGAGCGTACTGCCATCTTGTAAAACTAGTTTGGGCTTCAAAAGGATGATATCATCCACCGGCGCTTTCCCACTTCAAAACATTGACGATCGACGATTGTCTGGTTGACGAACAGAGGAAAATTGACGATCGTCTGGTTCTAGCCCTTACATACCTGGGGGTAGGCGTCTCAAGGTTGGATGGGTGTTTGATTTGGTAAACCCACTCATCGTTCTATTTCATTCCAAATCACCCAACATCAAGGAAAATTCTTAATATCTAACCCAACATTAAAGCATTTATGCTCAAAATCTTACCCATGTTTAGAAAATTTACTGCCTTCAACCCCATCCTTATCGGCGGCACATACTCATACCCGGATATTAGGGTGTACCTCTTCCTTTCCCCGGGTTACACATACAGAAATTGCCGAGACTCTACATGAGGAATTAACAGATTCTGGAGGAAATTCTACAAACGCTAAATTAGAGTCGGCAGAATATCATGGCACGAAAGTGTAACTAGTTCATTTTAAAACTTCTTTAAATTTTTCAAACAAACGAATAACAAGTTTTTTAGGACACTCTATAGATTATATCGAACGTGGTACCATTTTGCTGAGAGGACCTGAGGAATTTTTTGATAATTCACTGAATTCGTATTCTAAAGTCTTCTGAAAATTTGGCTAAACATCTTCCGAAGTCATTCTGCTAACATACTTTAAATGAGAATTAAAAGGATATCATCGTAATAAGTTTCAAAATTCCAGTCTACTTTAATGAACTTTAGTATGACAATGACATAACGCAATTAAAGGAATCAGCATACTTTTTCTTTTCATCTCTCTGCTTCATCTTTCTAGTTATTTCTCTTTTTTGTCACATTTCTTTATTTTAAAATCTTTTGCTTCCTTTATTTCGCAAATTCACAAATCTATTATTTCTAAAATTAATCAATATGCTAACATTTTGTGATTTAATATTTGCAAGATCTTGAAAGATGTCAATAAATTCAAAGATTACCTGAATGGTGTTCCTTCTTGGCAGCCTATTGCATAAATGTCTTGGATCAGCAAACTTTCATGCGGGAGAATATAATCATCAAGAGTATCTGGCAAAACCTATCATTATAAAGAGATATAACTTAACTATTATGCTCTTAGTACAATAAAATATTATCAAATTTTAACATGATAGGCCCACCTTTTCGGGATTGTTTCTTTTACACGTTTTTTCGTAAGTTATGTTACCTTTTTTTGTTTCAGGTTATTATTCAGTTATACACATTTTCCATTTTATTTATTTATTTTAATTTTGAATTTAAGATTTTATTTATTTCCTCATTTTTCCTTCATCGTTTAATTACTCTTTATATGTATACCCTGTTTTTAAAATTAACACGCACGCAACCATTTAGGTCGGTCTGCTGAAGCTGGCCTTGTCCTATGAACGAAACACAGAAGAAGCGGAAGAGCTAGCACAGAAAATTAAACACTTGGTCTGTGACTAAGTTTATGCTAAAACCGAACAAAGTTCGTGGTGGGAGAAGATATTTGATCGATCATTATGCATCAGATGTTGAACTCCAACCCAACCCGGTGAAATTACTGGGAAATGGAATGTAGCACACAGTCTCCAACTTGCTTGCCATGATGAAGTCAAACCAAAGGGTTAAATAGCAAGGTAAAGTTAATTTTTAACAGGATGAAAGATTACAGAACATGGCAGGCTGCAAAATATTTTCTTGAATTCGCACAGTCGTGCCACATATAATAAAGAATGAGAAAGAGCAAAAGCAACATTAAGAGCACTTAATGCCATCTGTAGAAGTTCCCTTGGACTATATGCCATAGCTGGAAATAATTGACCAAATCGTCTAAATTCAGGAAATAATACTGGTACAAAAAAGACAAAAAGGGTATGTGCAAAGGGTATGTGTAGTAGTCACAAATGCTCAAATTCTAGAAGTTTACCCCAGAATCAGTCTCTCACGTCAACACTCGTGCATTTCTCCCATTCAACGGTTTAAAAGCAAATCAAAAAAAGGAGTTATGTAACTCAATGAATCTGCCCGAAAATGGAGATGGAGCGAAGACTGTTTGAAACTGTTTGGCCTGTATGGCGTAGCCTCAAGAAACATATCCAGAGCCTGAATATGGGGTGTTCTTAATGGATCATGTCGACAGATTGCGACAAAACAGCAAATTAGTAGAAATAGAACGTGGAATTCCATCGGTGTTGAAGCAGCCAAAAGTGTAAAAACAAATTGAATCACAGATGGATATCAGTGAGCTAGAAATACCAAATGAAAAATTTTTAACCAAAGAGATTGGAGAAGTGCCAAGTAAGAAATTTATAAGAAAAGGGAAGAATTGATTTTTGAGGAAAATGGAATGATGAGTGTTTGCAGCGACTTGTCAAGAAATATGAATATGAAAGAATACGACGCACGGAATTGCAGCATGCGACAATAATGGGTAATTCTGAGACAAAAATGTTGCAAAAACTATTTGATTCTGAAGACAAGTTCTAACATAGTAACAAACACATCTAAAAATTGTGGGCACTGTAAATATACCAGAAAGGTGATAAATTTGCTTCAGAACACACCTATTGTATGCGTACAATGTCAACGGCCATGATTGAAATAATTGAAATAGAAAGAAGTGTTATGAGCTCTCCTATTTTACAAGAACGTAACCAATATTCATTCAACTTGAGTAGAGAAATTTTGAATACCTAGATGAGTTCATTGAAGAAATTTTGAATCAACGGCTAAAAAATAAAGCGGAATACATTCAAAAAAGATGTCACAAGGACGTAGCCCACATCCATTCAACTGGAGTAGAGAAATTTTGAATATAATTTTGAATCAACAGTAAAGCAGAGTACATCATTCGTAAAGGTGACCTAAGAAAGTTTGACGGACTAGCTTGGTGTGATCTTTACTTCACCTTTCACATCAGCAGTGTTTAATTTTCGTGAAAAGATTCTTGCTGTCATATGCGGCTTCAGCTAGTAGTTGAACACAAAAAATCCTAACTCATGACTAGAAATGTAAGGAGTGACATGATCTGTTTGACATCATCAACAAACTTGTTCTAGCTTTAAAATATTGAGACAGATTGGTGATTGTCTGGTTTTTAATTGTCAAAGCTCAATACCTAGTGATCTCTCAATGGATTTCAGAGGGAAATGCACCAAATTATCAGTTAGAAAATATAAGTTAGAACTTTTTGGGGACATCAGTTTTCCTTTTTATAAACACTGAAGTGAGCATAAAATCCACTATCATATCTTATCAAAGAAAAGTCTTACAATATCATGAATCCTATTTCAACTATATGCACATATGAAAAATATAGTTGATGGTTAGGGTACCCTTCTTTGCTAGTAATCTGTTCTGGATTGCAACACAATCCTCTGTATGTCGTTCAGCTTCATTATTGCTTCTTTTCTTTCTCTTTTACTTTTTTCTTCTCCCTCTTCCATTTATTCTTTTCTTTTTTTTATTTCCTCCTAACAGTCCTCAGAATCTAAATATTCTTTTTGTATCATTCATCAACAAAAAAGAAAGAATATTTATCCCTAGCATATATACTTTATAGATGCCCCAAACAGAAGTTACTTGTGTAAACTGCTTAATATTCATAAACAAAATAAATGTGAAAATTCCTACCTTAATCCCCTTCATATTCCATGTGCTACAATACACCCTCAACGTTTTATCTGGAAGATACCTTAAAATATCTTCCATCTGTCTGTCACCTTCTCTGGTTCTTGCATCTCTTGTGGTCAACCTTGGCATCAAAGAAACAACTCTACCGGCAACATCCCTAAAGGACATTTTTGATTTTCTTGAACTATTTAAAGTTGGTGACATGCTTTGTGTTGCAACCCTTTCATAAATTGTCTCATCGTTTTCATCATCATTAGTGTCCCTTTGATATAGTCGACCATTTGCTATATTGTCTTTTGGTATTGTTGGTAAAGGCCTATACTTCATATTAAAATGTTTTTCTTTGATATCTGGAGAAGATGAAGTCCCTCGATCATCCGTATCAATTTGAGGTAATTTTTTAGGACACATATATCCCCAAGTGTCAAAAGTCCGAAATGATTTCCCTGTCCTAAGATCAGGAACTGACTGTGTTCTAAGCTCTGGTTCTAATAAAGATTTATTTGTCTGTGCAAGTTGATCATGGTCTGAAGTTTCCAATAAATATTTGTCATGTATAAAAGAATCTAAATCAGCTTTATCATTGTGAATAAGAGATTTGTTGTTACCATTAGTTTTCGTTGATTTTATTGGTAAGCTGTAAAGTGGTTCAAAATTAGTATCAGTTATCTCTGCTTGTAATGTATCTTCATCATCATCATCAGATAAACTACTAACTGTAATACTTGAAGAATCGCTATCTGTGCTAGAATCAGACTCACTGTTTCTATCTTCCAAAACATTATTTTTATTTATTGCCTTTGAAAAACCAACATCAGATGATTCTTCTTCCTCGTTTTTTGACAACTGTCTTAGATAAGCTTCGTAAGACAGAAGTAAAGAACTATCATTGTCTGAATTTCTCACCATACCTTCACCTAGTTCGTCACCATGCTTGGTATCCTTTGCATTCTTGACAGTCTTTGTTTCTCTAACATAAGAATCATTTTCATCATTTTCTGTGTTTAATTCCAAACTCTTTCTTTCAGCCTGGCTCTTTCTTGACCAGTTTTGTATTCTTAAAGTTTGGTTTTCTTCCAGCAAAACACCTGTTGATTCTTCAAGTAGACTTTCGTCACTTCCGGAAACTGTTTGTGAATCATTTTCATGCCTTAACCTCCCTTTTACTTTGTTTCTTGGTTTATTCTGATCTGGTGGGTGTGGTACAAAACCTTGTTTCTCTGAATTTCCAAACAGAGGCTCTGTGTCTATCTCTAACGATTCTATACTGTGTTTACGATTCAAAATGTCTAGATTTCCCATATTGACAACATGCTTACCCAAAGGCAATGGCACAAGATTTGGTAAAACAGGATCTTTAATGAGTGGTGCTTGAAGAACAGCAGCATTGGCTTTTCTTCTCTCTGATGGAATTCTCAATTTCTTTTGTTTATATGAAATATTTTGGCCATATCCATAAGCATTGCTAGAACCACTTCCTGAGGATCTTGGAGAGTAGTTACTGCCAATGCTTGATCTTGGTGTACTTTGGCCACTATTTGATGAGTGGTAATCACTATTATTATTAATCATGTTGCTAGTCATCAATTTTGAATTTCATAAACCATAAAACACATCCTTTGTTTGTTGTTGCAACAAATTGTTGGTAAATCCTCTTCCCTTCGATGTGTGGTGTGAATTATTTTTTCTATAGCATTATATATAGCATTATATACAGCATTTATAATATAGCATTATATATATCCAAGAAAGCTAACTAACAATTAATAGCTGTAAATCTCGTCTCTGATCTCAGTGAAGTCCTTTTTAATATGATGCATCATCTTTCAATGTTGCATGCAAGCTTTGGCGTTTTGTTCTCTGGCCCTAAATCATACAATGATATGCACCTTTTTCCATGACAATATAATAAATAATAACAACTGGCAACCGGCCTAACTAACTAAACTAAAGCCTCTTATTCTATCCACCAGCAGCTTTGGTAAATAAGGTTTATTGTTCTTTAATTGATTGAATCGCTTCTCTGTTATGTTGGTGGTTGATGACTGGCTTGGTGGCGATGTATCTTGATGTTCTTTTTGGTCCCTTTGTAAATTTTTTTATGTCCAATCAAGGAAAAACTAAGCCAAGAAAAAATAAAATCATTGAAAATCATATTATCCTCTGCATCATTTGTCGTCACTGTTTTTCTGGTTTGTTTTGCTTGAACACCCTCGATATATCAACAAAATATTTTTCAAAACAAAAAAATTAGCCACCCATGATTGAAATTTATCAAATTTCATATTTTTTCGTATATTTTCACATTGTTTTTATTGAATTTCATGCATTAAATTTCATATTTGACGGTAACAAAATTATTTCTAATTTTTAAAATTAAAAAAGAAACTGATATGCTGTGGAATATAACTATGGAAACAAAATAGCCAAGTTGATATTGAGACTGCTTTTCTGTTTGTCTGTGTTCACAACGAGGATTTCGTCAATGGCGGACGCGAAGGGCACTTAAAAATGAAACAACCATTATAACTGGCATGTCATATCAACAACAGTAGAATGGCTTCAGTAACTTCAAAGGCTTTAAATTTTGTAAAGAAGAGTATGCCGGTAGCCGGGCGACGTTTTAACCACAACGATCTATTTGTAAGTACGGTACGCACACCGTCGTACCCAAATTTTGGCCGTGTTTGATTTTGAATGGTTTGATAATTAAGACGGCATGCTATATAATATATTTAATTTTAAGCTGCTGGTTTGGTTTGTTAATGTTTTTATTTTCGACGTTACTTATTAGTTATTTTATTTTTAAGAACCAAAAATCAACAAAGTATAATGTCTGAATGGTTCAAACCCCAGGGGGGTCACTCGAATTTTTTATATACTTTTATATGTCCATCCGATAATTTTGGGTAAGAATTTGCTATGTGATCCGATACTTTTGGGTACCCGATTTGCAAAATATAATTTTTTGATACTTTTAGGTAGCTGATTTATAAAATATATCTTTTTTGATACTTTTTTTATATCAATGCATACCAGATGCAAAACAGTTCTGATTTTTTTCAACATCTGTCAAAACAAGGTTTTTGAAATCCAGCCATGTAGAAAGTCGCACACAAAATACAAGATTGATTATAACTGAATTTCACAATTGAAGAGAATTTGAACCTCAAAATCTTCATTACATAACGATAATTTATATTCAACAGAAAAAATTAAGCACAGATTTCGAACATAAACTGATACTTTTGGGTGAGCAAAAATCTCAGTTGATACTTTTGGGTGAGCAAAATTTTAAGTTGATACTTTTAGATAAACTTTGATAATTGTGGATGGACCTCCCCGTATATAACAAATTTGAGTGACCCCCCTGGGGAGCAATCCTTCTAGTCACATCTTTTCCATGAATCTGGCTTAGTATCCTGTAATGGTGAAATAATTTTACACTTTGGAAAATTAATTAATTAAAATTCTAAAGGCAATCCAAGAAGGAAAGAAAGTCCATGAAAATTTTAAGTACAGGTATATGTACCTCAAAACAACATGTTACTTCAAAAAATACGTCGACACTTTTCGCTTCATAAAATTTTGAAAATAACATCAAATGTGAAACTGATTGTTGTTTCATATTCACAAGGGTTATATCTTTCTAGAAAAACATTAAAGTTACACTTCCTTTGCATTTTGTTGAAACATGAGGGTAAAGACGGTAATTGCTAGTGGGCCTCAACAGCATGCAAATTGGGTATTTTATTATTGTTAAATATCTTACCTTTGCCATTTAGAATGAAATATTCACACCGAACGTGATGACTCGTAGTAATTCAATGGTAAGAGGTACCACTAAATGTGCCATCTGTGCATGTTTTAAGGTGCAAAAAATTAAAGACACTCGAATCGTTTTTAGTTATTTCAAGATTAAGTTTCTGTGTAAAATTCTCTAATCTAAAAGTAATCCAACAGTAATGGAACGAACAGTAACAACAATTCAACGCTGCAGCAATTTATATTGACAGTAATCGCTTAGTCCTATGTTTATATTGACAGTAATTTATATTGACAGTAATCGCTTACTGTTAACAAAGAAATTTTTTTGGACCCAGCTTTTTAAATTGCCATAAAACGCCCCTATTTCAAAAGTTGTTCTTTCTTTGTCTATAACCTTCGTCCATATTCCATAGAAGCAAAAAAACAAGGGACTAGATTTGTATGCACTTTCACAATGACTCAAACATTGACCATGAAGCATTATTTTGTGTTGTCTCTGCGCACAGAGAAACAAACTACCATAAATGACCAAACAAACTAACCAAGCATTCCAAATAAAAACAAAAAGTTTTTACATTGCAATATGATTTTTCTGTAAACAAGGGTCGTTCAGGAGGAGTCTATTTTCCCGTCTTGTTACCAAAAAAACACAAAAATAAAAATGCTCATGCTTATGTGCATTTATGCTCTACAGTTATCTTGCGACTTAAATCTCTTTTTGAAAATTGTCCGAATGTCTGCT
>JAYJMH010027411.1:0-17907 GCA_036873815.1 Phacellophora camtschatica
ATTATATATTAAGACAACTCAACGCTTTCAGTGAATTTCAAATGTAAGTTGCAGCAGCCCCACCCTTTCTTTTTGTTCTAGTTGAATAGTCCTAGGAAAAAATTGCTTAAATAATTTATGTTAAGATCTGGCAAAAAACTATGTATAAAACATGGATCTAATTTTATGTCAATAGAATAAACATTTCTGGGCATGAAAGATCACGCCCTTAAGACTCCCGGAAAATTATTGAATGTCTTTTTTAAAGAATAGTCCTAGGAAAAAATTGCTTATATAATTTATGTTAAGATCTGGCAACAAAAACTATGTATGAAACAAGGATCTAACTTTATGTCAAAAAAATAGAAATCTCTGCATGCAAATTGTCAACACATTCATTATGGGCTTTCAATCATTTACTGACTTGACGAAGGTCCACATCAAGCATCTTTGAGGCTGAAAATTGTTGTAAAAATTTTAAGGATTTTACGGCAATAATCAACATTTTATTGTATGGAGCATGATGTGATGTAATTTTTCTGCCTAAATATTTTTTATTAACATTTTTCTGCTACTTCCTAATTTCTTACCAAAAAAATTTGATTTCTAGTTTTTAGAGCTTGAATCCTATTTTGAAACCCAAGAATATGTTATCGAATCGAAATCCCAAACCTAAAAATGTAAGACACGCCTCCTACCCAAGTCAGGAGGTGGTACTTGTCCCCAGGCTTATACTGAACGTTGATAGCTTGTATAGAAAATGTAAATTAAGATAGAGAATGTTTTGGTCCACTTTCTTCATATCGACATGAAATGCGGGAAGGTGATTACCTTTTTATCAATATGAAATAAATCCCTTTTATAGCAGTATTGTAAGATAATCGGTTGATAATAATTTATAAAATTACTTTACAAGCCTTTTTGAGTTCGAAGGCATTTCTAACATCACTAAAAAATTTTTTTCTCGTAAGTTCATTCTCTGTGCTTAATACTGCTTTAGTCATTTAATCTCTCCTATGTCATGGTGCTTCGCAGAAACTTTTTGAGGAGTTTTAGTTTGCTGAAAGATCTCTTTGCGAAGGCAACTGTAACAGGTAAAGTTCGAGTGATCTTCAAAGCAATGCACAGGGGCGCAAATGCAAAATATTTTCCGAGGTGTACGTTAAAAGGACCGAGATGTTTCCGTGAGGGACCGACGTCTTGCAAAATAAATTTTCATCACAAAATACTGGAACAATAACGTAGCCCAAATTTATTTATATTTAAAGCCTTGTTTCAATATAAAATTTAACTGCCATAATTTGTTTTAGGCTCACCTCTAAACATGCCGTCCAGGCAAAGGCCTGTAGCCGTAAAATAACCGAGAACGGAAACTCAAAAATAGAAACGAGGGGGCAAAAGCACGGGGCATTCAGGTGTCACCCCGAAAAAATTGTCGGGACCACACCCTTCAGATTGGCTTAAAACGACTCTAAATATATTATTAAGAAACTAACTATTTTAATTTAGTAAGACTAAAATTTGGACAGCCTTGCTTTGATGACGAGACATTTAACATTCTAGAATTTTAACTGGTAGATCTTTTCCTTCCGTACTAACTCGGCTTAAATCGCATTTAACACATGTTTAATGGGTATTGAAACGGAATGAATGATCAATGATGACCCACCGGTGAATGTAAAATATAATTACTTAAGGCCCGGGCACTTTTACGTAGTAAAAATGAGTAAAACAAGGCTTATTTTTTAAGGGCCCCATTCTGGACTCTGAGGAAGAACAAGGCTCTTTTTTCTAATATTTTTGCTATTAAATCAAGCGAGGTTTATTTTTTACGGGCCCCGCGGCAGTTGCCCTGACTACCCACTGTCGGCGCTCCTGTGTACACCTCCCCCCTCCCCCCACCCTAAAGCCAACCCTGCCTAATACAGTATTCTTTTATTTTTTATTATAAAAATCAGAATTTGGTTGAACTTTGCACAATGTTTGTCTAGAACATGTTTTTCTGAGAAAGGCAAAATAATTGGTGTGTGAGAAAATTTCGGAAAAATCAAAACAAAATTAAACAGTTTTTTGTTCATTGTGTTTCATAAAAAATCTGCTGTGATGGTTGTTAGTCCAAAATTGTGTCCAAAACTAAATTCAAAACAGGTGGATTTTTCTTTCAATTTCCACAAAATGACTTGATGTTTTTCGGTTTCTTGATTTTATAGTGTTTATATGATAGCTGCGGAAAGTGGAAACAACAAACAAACCGTTATCAAAAAAACTGCAAAACAGGTTATAAAAACATAGCTCACAGCAATTTTATCGAATAACAAAGTTTGTTTTTTTATTAATTTTACAAATTTTTTGTAAAACATGTTATCGTACTTGCAGACTTACTTAGGTAAAACATATTATCGTACATTATTAAAATGTTACAAATACCACGTGTTACAAAAAATTTATAGATGTTTGCGAGACTCCTGTGAAAAAGTTACAATTTTGATATTTCTGTGTTTACTTGCGATTAATAGAAATAGATTTAACTTGAAATTTGATACCTTATTTGGTAAAATCTGCTCCAAAATTAATTAGTTATATACAATGAAACAAAACGCACCTTTTGCAAAAAATGCATTGAGTAAAATAAGAATAGTCTAGCGATTGCAAATAAATTTCTAACCTGACCGTATCGGGTGGGCCAAATAGGTACCACTTATAATTTTTATAACGTTTAGTAAGCTAAATAACTTTCATAAAGTTTTTCTTAATGCAGAATTTTATGAACTTTATACCAAACAAACTTCAAAGTACAAGACATCTTGAGTGAAAATATCTTGACTTTATCTGTTTTTATCTCAAAATCATTAGACTTTAAATATCTGCAGTCACAAGTACTGCCGTTTACATGCAATCAGGTGCCAGGTAAGTCAGCATTATTTCTGCTCAAGTGTTATTTCTATCATACCCTTATTTCATTTGAACACATAATCTTGCAAAGATGTTAAGCCACGGGCTTTAGGAAAAAAAAAAAATTTTATTCCCACTTTGATATTTTTGATTCCACTTGTCATACAATTGTTGTTTTTATCTTTGTCACAGAAAAACAAGAGGGAAGAGGAGAGCAAGCGAGAGAGAAAAAAATGTGACAACCATAAAAATACGGAATGTAAGACAGGTGGAATGAAAAAAATCAAAGTGGAAATAAAATGCAAACTTTTCCTAAAGCCTGTGGTTAGGCCACAAGCTTGGAGCTTCTCCATAATAAATAGGGGATAAACAGCCAATAAAGCAGAACCCCGGTACCTCGAACTCTTGATAACTCGAACAATTTCCAATGCCCCGTGCGATCTTTCTGCACTGAATTGTCCCTCGATAACTCGAAAAAACTTTTTTTTCCCTTGAGGGTTCGAGTTATCGAGGTTCTACTGTATTTGTAAGTATGGATAAGTATGAGGACAGCCATGATTACGTACACAGGAAGTGCAATGACATTTAAGACATATGTTACCCTGTACCCCGTTTCAAGTCTGGCACCCAGGATTGAGACCGCACGCAGACTATAAATACCATGCAATAATTTGTGCATTTGTGATCCTTTTTGAAAAAATGCTACTTTCTTTTCAATTGTCCACATGAAGCCGCTTTCCAATTGTGACGGTAATGATTTTCCGTTTTGGAATCGTGCTGTTTTCATAGTCTAGCCGTGACAAATTGCACCGGTATTGTATGAATGAGACTTACATCCGCCAATTTTTTGCTCTTTTCAAATTGTGTAAATCAAAAATATTATAGCATGGGAACTGACAAAAATACACACATAAGGCAGCCCGTAGACAACCAAAGGGGAGCTAAAATGGATTGAATGGTCTTGATGGGGAAAGGGGTACGAGGGAAACGCTCTTCAGTTTGTCAAGGAGTGCAGTGAGACCCATGTTTAGGATGGGCTAGTAGTGAGAATTTTCCAACAAAACTTTGTAAACAAACATGTGCGCCAAATTCCCATCAAATTATGAAGAAGAGGTATTACTTTTATACATTTGTTTAGCCTAAGGATGCACGAATAATGCTTCCCAGGCAAAAGATTTCAAAATTAAGGCAACTATAGTTTAGTTCGGCTGTCCTTCCTAGGTTTAGCCAAAAAATTAAGTTAAAAATGTGTTTTATTTGGACAGGCTATGGCTGTCCGAAACCAGGTTACAACACCTGGTATATACAAGTATAACAAAACGTTTTGCTTTGGAAACTCATTTGGTATAAATTCTTACCTTTAAAGAAAAACTATTGCCCCATCGTTTATCTCAAACCATTTTTCACCAACTTTAACTTTGAGAATACACGCTCGCAACACATGCTACCTTGGGTACCAGACTTTTCAGTAAAAAAAATGATAAGTCCAGTACCCAAGGTAGCAACCTGTTAGTAGAGGCCATTGGTAGAGGTACAAGGACATTGTACGGCCGCCATGAAAGATGCCAATGATGTGGATGAGCACTTTGAAGAGATTGAATCGTATAATTAACTTAAGAGCTAAAAGAAAATCTGCAGTTGTCTGGATTCCCTCCATAGCTCCCCAGACTTATATTCCTGTTTCTTTTGGTTTTGGATAATTAAAAATAAAGAGCTGTACTCTACCTTTAATTCATCTGAATCCACCATATCTCTCCTCTCCACTTTGCTGAAAGTTGTTGCGCAAATTTCCTAACAAGGAAATTCTCCAAAAATTTCCGACAAAATGCTGATTACCTTGAAAATTCTGACAACAGGGTGGGCACCCTGTCTCCCCAGACTCTGCTCCCCTGATGTATGAAGGAATCACTTATGTAGTTGAGTGGTCTATAAAGGTAATGGTCTAAAAATTCACAAAGCGGTAGAGCAATGGGGACCGCACATTTGCACCATAGGTCTGCCAGTGGGCCATTGTGCATTTTAGGTAGCAAATAGAAATTAGTTCGAAATAATGAATGTTCGAGATAGCGGACAGTCGAGATAGCGGACATCAACTGTACTGTGTTTCGAACAAAAATGTTTTTTGACATGGTGGATCTATAGTAATATTGTCTTTTCTGTTGGCCGCTGCTTATCACAACATAAATTTTTCTTGTGACCAAAACATAAATTTAGACAATATGGAGCAGAAGTGCTGAAATTATTGCTGGAGCGCGGGGCCGAGGAAAAACTTGATGGAGCGCGGAGCGGAGGGCAAAATAGATGTAGAGTGCCGGAGTTCTATAACCATTACTCTGGGATCCAGGGACGGGCCCCTAATATCTTTAATGTATGCACGTTTTACCCCCTGAATTACCTGTATACTTAATTAGTTTCAGGTAATGGTAAAAAAATTGACAAAGTGGTATGGCAAGGGGACAGGATTTGTCTGTCAGTGGGCGGCAACCATAATTGTGAATTTTAGGTAGCAAATAGAAATACGATGTTTTGAACGAGAATGATTTTTGACATGGTGGATCTAGCAATATTGTCTAATATGGAGGGGGAAGAGAGCTAGAATTATGATTGCCGCCGGCCCATCCCAAAATATGACAGGAAATCCCTGTTTTTGTCATTTCCATCCTGTGTTAGAATTACCTACGTCAGCCTCTAGCAACTTTAAGTTTAAAAATTTCGCAAAACAACTCCCCGTCAACAGTTTATTAATGTAATGTAGAAGCCAAACAGTCAATCTAGTTGTCCAAAATTATAGTTTTGCTAAAAAATTCAACCTTTTTCGTCATTGAAAGTTCAAATTTGCACACCCCGAAAGGAATCCAAAAACTGAAAATTAAACGCTCATTTATGGATGCAGCCACGAGGAAGTGCTTGGAACAGCAATATTTGGAACAATGATTTAAAAAATCCTTTTTGGAACCATGATTTAGAAAATCCTACAATACAATCCATAACGATCCGGAGCGTAGGCCAAAATCAAAACCTCTGGTTTTGACTGGAAGGCAAATGTGAACTTTAAATGTTACTACACCTCAATTCTCAAACGATTAATATCAACAAACCAGATTTTTGTTGTTAAGTTGACTATAGAGAATTACGTAAAAATAATCAGCACTAGCCTTAATCAAACCTGTTACCATATTTTTGGGACACCCGGTTGTAAGTAACAATCACCGAAAATAATTTCCTAATACCAAATGCGGTGTTGAATTTTTTTGTGTCCTTAATTTGTTCTTATTCTTTGACAATTCGAGCCTTGATGTTCTTATAAAAAATTATGTTCTTATGAAAAAAGATTTGCTCCATGAAAATCTGGTGTCAATGTTTGTCAATTTTGTCCATGACTTCGTTGTTGTTGTTGTTAAGCAACCACATACTGCTAATAGCACAAACATCTGCACTGCATCAACCTGTCAAAATCCAACATCACACAAAGCAAAAAGAGTCCGAAAATTTGTTTGTTTTCTGTCGAATTCTTCGAGATCTGCCTTTCCAAATTTACATAAAGGAATCAAGGATTTCAACACAAGACAAGGAACAGGTGTTTCATTTATGAAGGCGTGAACATCATCAAACATTTTGGGCTGAAAGAAGTACTTGCGTGCTGCTCTTGCGTGAGAAACAACAGACGAAACCATATTCTGGTGGTGAGTCTATATGGGCTTATTTATTATATAGTCAATCAATTGAGACCACAAGACTAAGTCTGACAAAGTGAGGTTGTATACATGGCTGCCAGGATTTATCTGGAGTGTTGCAATTTATTATCCTTGTTTTCCGAAATTAGCAAATTACATAAAAGTTTGAGTTGACGTCTTGAAACGAAAATCATCTTGTGAGTTGAAATCGTTTTTGCAGACCTAGGAATCAATGATCAATAAAATGGTGGAGTCCAGCAACACTCTGTCGAATTAAAGCCAACCCCAATGGTCAAGGCAATGAACTATGTCAGATTCAAACATAAACTGGGTGAAATTCGAGGATAATAAAGGAAGAAGACAGAGCAGATCACAAACAAAGAAAGATATCATAAACAAAGAAAATGGTGTTGACCAAGATGGAAAAATTCCAGACTCAAGAAGCGGTTTTGAAAGGAAGTTATCAGATGATAATGGATTTGGTGAATATGAGACCCTCAATGAAGAAAATGCAAACCTTCTTACACATGAAGAGAAAATTACTAAATTCCCCTGTACTAAGTTTAACGAAGAATCTACAGATAACAACACCCACAGGTTAGAGCAGGTGTGTTTTGAAAGGTCAAAAATAATACATGGTTCTGACTCACCATCATTGAAAGACAATGCAACTCGTTTTGTACACACTGGTAAATCTCAATCCGGTGTCAATGCAAATACCAGACATGTTGACGTTTTAGATGCCTCAATGAAAATTGGTGATGCATCAAATGATCTTAGTATTATATCACAAGAAAGTCAAATTCCTTCATGGATAATGTTTGATGAAAATCCATCTGTTATTCAATCTCCAAAACCTGAATCAGCTTCTCTTCACAGCAGCCCAGCAATTTCAAGTCAATATTTACCAATCATTGCAGATTTTCCAAGTCCTCAAACAAGCTCACCCAATAAAGCGTGGATATCTTTTGAAGAGCAACTTTGTACAAAAAGGAAAACTGAAAAAACTGAAGGTGGACAATATGCCAGTGGAATAAAAATTCAAAAGATTGAAGAATTGCCTAACTATTGTCAACAGAGTGTTGTGTCATCAGAATCTCCTCACGAAGATGTATCGTTCATTTCTAGCACATATGTTCCTGATATTTATGATATTGGAACTGACGATTTTTCAACTGAATTGCCATTTCAGAAACAGCCAATTGTTGACATTGGTGTGCAATTGCAAGATGGCCATGAACCCAGAAAATCCACTGATAATGATTCTGATTTTTCAGATGAAATATGTGATTTAAATGATTTGGATGGTGATGATCTGGTAAAGGACACAAGAAAAAAATTCCCAAAAGAAGAACTGTTTCAGGCTTCCTCCACCAAGAAGCAAACTGATTGTGAAGACATAGATAGTCCAAATATGAAAATATTAAAGGAGAACAGTATTGGAGGAACTTCATTGCCTCCATTGGATGACTATCCATCCCACAATGACAAGAGAGATTGGATATTTATGTACAGATATCCAGACAGAAAGCTGAAGTTTGGCTCTAGAGAATGGGTTGACGTAAATGTCAAAATTATTGATGATGCAATAAGTGTCTCAGGTAGGATTGGCAACTCAGAAATTGTCAAAGAAATACCTCTCCATCCTTTCTTTGCTTTTACTTTACCAATTTTGCATACCCCAGGAAATCAAGGTGGGCAAAGCAAGTTACATTCAGTGAAACTTCAATATGTCCAGTACAAAGAAAGAAGAAAACTTTTATCCAAGTTTCAATTAGAGCATTTACCATCATACACACCAGTGCTGAAGCTTGCTTCTAAAGACAACAATTCATTGAAACAATTTATTGATACAGTTGAGAATGTTGTGAGGAAAATTGAATCACATAGAGATAAGGGAATTACACACAGACACGAAGAGATATTCATTGATTGTGATGACATTTGCCAATATGAGCTTGATGGAAATGGACAAGTGAAGAGGTATAATATCACTTGTCAAATCCGCCTTCGAGCTTTTGTTACTGGGATACCAAATATGTACTTATTTATCAATGATATAGAAACCTACAACAAGCAAAAGAATCGGAGAGAGGCTGGCAAACCATCTAAGAGTAATAAGTGGATAAGACTCGAGAAAATAGAGTACCACCCTTGTGTGAATGTTGCTGCATCCAAAGATGAAGGCGGAATAGTTTTTAAGCCCCCTGATGGTTGCAGTTTTGAATTGATTAGGTTTCGTGCAAGAAATACTCGTGAGCTTCCGCTTCTTTTCAGAGCATCCATCGACTTTACAACCACAAAATCCTTTGAAATTAAAGCAGAATGTAAAATAGGAGGAGAGGGAAAGATGATGAAATACAGACGGAGTAATATCGTTGTGCGTTTCACAATTCCAGCAACTTGGACTTCAGTTTTTGTAAAAACAAGAGGTTTTGGTGGCAAAAAGAAGTTTATCCAGGCAAATGCAGACTTAAAAACATTTGGTCCAGGGATGGCAAGAACAACACGCTGCTTTATGGAAGTAAGTACTGGCTCTGTAAGATATGAGCCAGAGTATTGTGCCCTCGTTTGGAATATTGGGAATCTTCCCATTTTGGCCAATGGTGTCCCAGCAGATGCAGTACAAACTTTAAGTTGTCAAGCCCACCTTCCATTTGAACTTGACGTGCCGGACAGTAAAATGTTGACAGCTGATATAGAATTTGAAGTAAACCATACAGTTGGATCTGAAATTCAAATTCATGAAGTTCTTCTTTCAGACAAAGGGGTACCTGACAAGTGGGTCTGCTACAGAGCTGCATATTGTTATAAAGTGTTGCTAAATGTTATCAACAAGGATAAGGTGGCATGAATATCTTAAATGGCAAGGTAATGTCTAAATTTTCCAAATTTATTATGTTTCAAAATTAAAAGATGCTCTTTATTGTTGAAAGGAAAATATAATATATAAATAAAATATATAATGTGTAATTGCCATATAAAATAAAATAAAATATATAATGTGTAATTGCCATATAAAATCAAGATGAATGAGATTTGAACAGCGAACTCTAGAAATCGGACCTTGCTGATTGAAAACGTCCGTTATCTTGAAAATTCACTATTTCTGACAAATTTCCTACCTGTTAGCTCGAATATTGTCCATCTCGGACAAGTTTAAATCTCCTGTAAGAGTTCGAGTTAACGGATGTCAACTGATGTAGATATTGGGAGATTTTTATCCAGAAAGAGTACGAGTACGACATTGAAAACAATTTAATTTTAAATTTAAAAAATAAACTTGTGAAAAATTGTGTTCCCATTCATTGGGCATCAGAACGTCGTGATTTTCAAATCTCCAACGTTAAATTGACTTTTTTTCGTCGTCATTTGGAAAAATAAGACGAAGACTCAGAGAAGAAGAGAAAATTGGCTTTATCACAGCGACAGCAAAAGGGCCTAATGGCCGAATCTACCAAAAAACCGTTGACATTGCGAAAATAGAATACAAGGTTTTCAAGTAAAACTATTTCTTTGCTAAATCGCCTTTTGAAATGCATTTTCCAACCTTGTATACATACTCGGACTCGTTCTGGATCTAAACCTCCCTATTGTAGCCGAGGAGCCACATTTAGCAAACGATGCTCAGTTGAATTCTAATAGGAAAATATATTTGCAATCATTGGAAAATCTTTTTTTCCCGACAACAAGGCAGAATGTTTAGCTTGCTGAGATCTCGGCTGATATCAAACAAGATCCCACTCGTCGGAAACATATAGTTGAATAATCTCGAGGACACATTTCTTTCTTTTAGCCACTTGATGCTTTGGAAACAAAGGAAGGCTCTTGCTATCTTTTAATAATGGCTTTACTTCTACTAGCGGAGATGTATTCTTAAAATCGAACTGAATTGATCATGTAGAATATTTACCCACGGCAAATTGTGTCAAATCTGCAGTACAGATTTTTCCACGGCAAATTGTGTCAAATCTACAGTACACATTTTTCGGTTGTCTTGAGAGAATAAAATCGCGTTAAGTTATGTTTTGAGTTGCTAAAATTATAGCGAAAATGTCTTTCAAAGATACTACCGACCAGGTGACCCAAAAAATGTCCCATTTTTGCCAAGTTGCTACGGAGGAGCTTTTGTTTTGATAATTCGTTTTGGTTCAGTTTGATATGGGATGCTTCAATTTATTGTTTGATACCTTGGTTGCATAAATCTACCCAATAATCACTGAAATATACTCAATGAAACCAAAAATAGAGGATTTATGCTGCTGCAATACATTTTAGGGTTGAGAAAACCATTAGCGTTGGCTTTTTCTTTCGGAAGGCCAGGGATTATTTAAATATTGAGAAAATGTATTGTGAGTTGACCTGTGTTTGATGCAACTGACCTCAAATTAAAGTGGATCAAACGAAAAGTCAAATAAAGCGGCCGTTGAATTATTATGATTGTTCGTAATGACATTTTCTGGGCTCTCTTATACAGGTCAGACCAGTAAAAGTAGTAAAATGCTCATTCATAACCACAAAGAAATGTTCTTAAATTTTATGGAAGATGTTAAACATGTTTCCTCTTTGTTATTTGATTAGCCATGACATGACACTGCATTTTTCAAATTGAATTCAAAATTTCACAGCATAAATTTTAATGTCATCATGTTTTTGCAGGTCCTGAAAACCTTGCTGATTAAAGCAATGAGAATGGATTGATTGTCTGTTGTCAAATGACAGCACAAAACAATACATGGTCTGACGAAGATGTAGGTATATATGTATATATACATGCATGTGATAGCAATTAATGATTCACAAGCTCACAATATGCTGATAATGCAGGTGTTAGCAGTAACGTATGTTTAAAAACTCTTGATACCGCAACTATAAAAAAAGCCAGTAGCCTCGATGGACCTGGACTATACATGTATGTGGAAATCTGGAAAGTTCAGAACGGCAACAAGATTTTTGAACATTTATTACCCTCCTTTTACGCCAAATAAAGAATAGAAAAATCTAATGTTGTCAGATACGAATGTGATGTGAAAAACAATGGTACTTTTTTTTATTTAATAGCTTTTTGGTCATCAAATTGTAGGAAAGTTGGTATCATTGTTTATCTATTTATCTTATTTATCTTATTTATCTTTAAAGTTGTGCTTTTGTCTTAAAATTAGCTGGAGAATAGTCTTTTTGTTTTTGTTGATAACTTTAGCGATAATTTTAGTAAAATAAAACTATGACTTCATAGTGCCACCGGTCTTCATCGTGCATCAAAATTAGGCAGACACTATTTCTCTTTATAGGGTTCTCTTAATATGCAAATTAGGGGGGCATCTAGTTATATTAATTTATGTTTTTTTAAAACAAGAGGCTATTACACTTTTAACTGCTTTGAAAACAGATAAATTTACCCCAGTCCCCTTCGTTAAAAAGTCCTTGTTTGTGGTGATAACTGTTTCAACATGCTGGAATGAAAGGGATGGTTGGACAGTATACTGAAACGAAGTAGATTGTTGGATATCCCTAAACCCAGAACAACACTAAATGGATCAGAATCATCAAGTTTTGATCAATGAACTACTGACTGTTTTAGTGTACTCTCTTCTCTTTATTTTCAAAATTTGAAAATGACTCGGTATTTTTTCACCACTTTGGAAAAAAACTTAACAGCAACTGAAAAACAATAATCGATCATTTTCCTCAACGTTGTAAACTCTCACGATCTCTCATAAAATTTGCAATTTTCCCCTAGCGTATGGCGAAGTAAAGTTTTCCTCGTGTTTTCTCCGTAACGTTTTTGTACCTTTCCTCTTGTCGACTTCTGATGGGCTCTCCGACGTTCATATGTACCCTAATTTAAGAAAATTAACGTAATTAAAAAAATTAACTTATAAGAAATAAATTTATTAAAAAGCTTTAATAGAAAATTATTTTAGAAGCGTGACGTTTTACTTTGTTTACTAACATGTCATATGACTTTTTTAGGGGCGAAAAGTGGGTTTAGAACTAGTGTATATCATTAAATATTCTTTGCCAATGTATTTTTAGAATTTAAAATTGTTTGCAATTGTTTTCAAAGGTCAGTGGGAGTGAGTAAGCTTGAAGGAAACTAGCTCCATATTGCATTGCTTTGTTAATCGAGTGCCCCTTTTGCTTGAAAAATTACCGAGTTTTGTTCCTCGTTCTTGTGAATTATTTATATACTGCTGCATTGATTGAAGAATTGTTAATTTCCAGGTTTACTGAAAAGCAACTTGCAACACACGACTGTTATTTTTAGCATTTTGCCTTACAGTATCCACCTACATTCACAGCGGAATTAATTCGCGTGGAACAATTTCTAACCACGCTTTATAGATTGGCTCACGAATTTTCAGAAAATTATATGTACTCTTCCATATGTACCCAACTATTTCGTGCAAGACACCAACAAACTTCTTGCATGCATTATTTTGTAAAAATTCATGGCAGTGTCCTTGTTTCATGTTTCACTTATGAAATAGTGGCGCCAAGAGGGGGCAATCTCCCACCGGGCTAGGGGCCTCAAACTTTTGTATAAATTTGTTTATCCTGGTTTACCTGGGCTCCACACGAATACATTTAATATTTCGGAGCTTCAACTTGAAATTCTGAAAATTTTCAGGTCTGCAAGAGGCCATATTTTCCGAGCGGAGAGGGCGAGCTACATTTTTAACTAAAGTAAAGGTCAGGGTGGTCTTGTCAAAGTGCCTCCAAATCCTTTTGGAGGCTCTGATCAGGACCAATACAGTAGATCCTCGCTATGAAGAAATTGCAAATTAAGAAAATGAGGCTCAAAACCTTTAGGAGAACAACAAAAGAACAATAGAATGATTGGATAAGCAACAAGGCTAAATCCAGATATCCAGTTTTTTAACAGCGGGGATCAAATTCAAATTTTCGTGTATACTCAACATTATTAATGTTGTGTTTCATTCCAAATCACCAAACACTATGGACAACTTTTAGTATCCAACCCAACATTAAGGCATTTTTGCTAAAACTCGTACGCATGTTTTGAGAATTTACTGCCTTCAAACCCATCCATATCGGCAGCAGATGCCAGTACCCATTTATAAGGGTGTACCCACGGGTTTTAGGTACGCATTACCTTTGCCAAGTTTCTCTATGCTGCATGAGTTTCGATGATTTTTTGAATATTGAATTATAAAATAGTTTTTAATATCTTCATATCAGTGCGGATGATTTAAGCCAATGCCATGCAATTATTCAGATAATGTGCCAGCAATGACTTACCAAGCAGAAAACGGGCAAGAGCTATTGATCATTGGAGCTAGTTTTCATTTTGAGTTTAATAGCAGTAAAGCTATGAAAATGTTATTTATTTCGAAGAATATGTATAGTAGAGGAGTGTTAAGATTAAATCGTTGTTTTGTTTTTGAATTTGTTTTTGAATTTGTTGAAAACATTTGTTTCAATTCTTTGATCTGCACTGAACCAACACACTGAACTGTATGGAAGGGCTTTAGGGATCATAGTGTGTTTTCTATTCTTTCTGGTTTCTCATCACCCATGCATTTTTGTGTCCTACTACACTTGCTCTCTTTCGGGTATGGGTGGTAGGACACAGTAAAAATGCATGGGTGATGAGAAACAAAAAAACAGAAAACACAGAAAATAATTCTTAAAGCCTGTATATCATGTCCAGCAGAACATCGTTTGTCCTGACAAAAATCACAACACAAACAAACAATGGATCCTATGTGAAAATTTGCATTCTGTAAAAGGGGAGAAACTTTCATTAACATACACGTTTTTTTAATAAGAAACTGGATTACAAGAAACCCAGTACTCGGCTCCTCAAAAAATCAAGAAACTTGAGTACTGGAAAAAATTTATTTGCTAAGAAACTTTTTATTTCACAAAAAGGTTTAATTTCGTTTCCATCGATTTAAAAAACTAAAGGCTGGTTTCCATTTAGCCGTACTGCCTGCGGCTGCCTCAGACTGACTCTTTTAAAATTTAATGGAAACACAGGCAGCCTCGGACAGCCGCAGTTACCATAAGGAATCTGTTTCCATTACAGAAATTTGTTTTGCCTGCAACCATGCTGCATGTGGTATCGTAGGCAGTTACGGAAATTCAGCCTGTGACCTTGCCCGCAGTCGCAAGCGATGTCATAGGAGGCAGTCGCAGGCGATGTCATAGGAGGCAGTCGCAGGCAATGTCATAGGAGGCAGTCGCAGGCGATGTCATAGGAGGCAGTCGCAGGCGATGTCACAAGCAGTTACGACTGAGTGGAAACCAGCTGTTACTAATTTTCTGGCTGTATTGAGTGCTTAATTGTGTTTGCATTATTAGTGGTAATCTAGCCTATCAACACATCATATGAAAAGGCTTCACCAACTGAATTCTGCTCAAAACTTGTGTTAATTCAAAAACATTGAGCCGTTTGACCACTTTTTGGCGAGAGCAGTCGAGTGAAGTTTGATCTTGATAAAAAAGGTGAGTAGCGGGGGTTACATTTAGACGAGCCGCTTGGTCATGCTCTCGATTTTGTTGAGGCTACGCACGCGCATTGAGCCCATTGACTATCAACATCTATCGATTTTGACATCAAATGTCCAGTGAAAATTCCAGTGAAAAATTGAGTCTTTAAAGAAACAAAAGTTAGTACTCGAAAGTTTAAATTTTAAAGAAATTTCAGTACTGGACCAAATTCTTAGTTTCTTATAAAAAATACCTGTATACTAGGAATAAACTTTCGCGGACTCGCCTTTTAGAGAAAGACAAGACAGATTCGAGCATTTTAGATAAAATAATGAGAATACTTTCAAGTTTTGTTGTCATCAACCGTTATCTAATTGGAAGAACACGACGATGTAGCCGCTAAACTGCTACGTGTCATTCAGGACAACCCAAAACAGGATGTTTCCCAAAATCAAATTCTGTGCCTTACAGACGATGAATACGTTTTGTTGAGCAAATTTTCCCGGATGATCTGTTCAAAGATTTCGCAGGAATAAACTTTCGCGAATTGAAATTTTTAGATCTTTTCACGAAATAAATTTTTGAGAATTCGCCTCAGAAGCGCAAAAGCCACGGGCTTTAGGAAAATTGAAGTTTATATTTATTCCCATTTTCTGTTGTTTCATTCTACTTGCCATACATTCCGTGGTTTGAATTCGGTCACAGGGAAACAAATCCTACATCCTCTTGTTTCCCTGTATCCGAATTTAAACCACGGAATGTAGGACAAGTAGAATGAAAAAGATATAAGATAAAATATATGCATAGAAGCGAGTCACTTAACTCGCCTGGTCGATACATTGGTATCCATATAAATACCCTAAACAGACTCAAAATAAAAATTTTGAAAAGTATTTTAATGTTATAAATTGGACAACAACTGCAGGGTCATCTGCAAAAGGTCTTGAACTTTTTAAATTTTTTTGTAATTTTTGAGATATCAGCAAAGTTTTTGTAATGATTTGTGGACACCAGATGACATCATAAATTTATAAGCCTTTGCTTTATGTGATAGAATGAGCAAAGTTACACTTATATTTCAATTATTTTAGTTGCCATAATAATAATTGTTTTGTTCCTGGCAATTTTATTAAATTAATGGAATAATCAACTTTCACTAGATTTATTGTAAGGAAATTTGTATTAAAGTAATGGCTAATTATAAAAATCAATAATCAAAACTCAAAAATTAGTCAGAGTTCAGAAATGCTGGGGATTTTTTTGCATTTAGGAGAATGGGACTGGATCATTAACTTAATGGCAATTAGAATAATTAAATTAGAAAATGTAGTTTTAAAATTTTCAATTTTGGTGCACTTTTAACCCTGTAAAGTCATGTTTGGTATATCTATTAACAGATTAAAGTTACTAAAAAAATTCAATTGCTGACTGGGAAACAGAAAATAGGAAGAAAGTATGTTTCAAACTGACTGAAAATTTTTCCAATAAAATACGATTTAATTCAAAGGCTAATGAATGGCGGCAATGGTTCATTAGTGTAAAATCTCCTGTGCTTTCTTGGGATCTTTCTTTTGTTAAAATTAACAGGAGCATTGTATTGAACTTCTTCGTTGTAGGCTCGCAATATAAACTGTGTTAGGTCTTCTGGGCAACCTTTTCCATTGTGTGATTGGTATCCAACATCTAGGAGATCAGGCAATTCATATCCTGCAAGACTGGGTATTTCTGTACCATGGTTATGGTGATCAATCAAGTGCAATCGTTTCAAGCCAGAGAAAATTGGTGGCAGAATGTGGTATGAGTATTTGTC
Organism: Phacellophora camtschatica; assembly: GCA_036873815.1. NCBI lineage: Eukaryota > Metazoa > Cnidaria > Scyphozoa > Semaeostomeae > Ulmaridae > Phacellophora > Phacellophora camtschatica. The sequence continues at coordinate 16,813 of JAYJMH010027411.1, forward strand.
AACATCAAAGTTTGTTGGCATAGCTGTTCTGTGTATGCACACAGTTTGTTCTCTATACTTATTTAAGCAATTGCTACTGATTGAAAAGCATGGCATCCCCATCGTTACCCTTAACAATTGCTCTCTTGTGGCCTTTAATTGCTCGCAAAGCTTGTCAAGCCTTTCATTCAACTTTGTTCTCTTGAACGACAATCTAGGGAAAACAGGATGGAAAACATATTGTATAAGAGGGCCCTCTTTGTGAATTCCTCTTAAATAGATCATCCCACTGCTGTCAAACGTTTGATGATTGCAAAGTATCAAAACTGGGGGTTGTTTTTTCAGCATGGCAAGCTTTTCTTTTGGTGTAAGACCCATCGTTGACATGTAATTGACACGTTGCATCACTAGATCCATTCTGTAATATGAAGGATAACTTCTCTTGGGCCTGATAAACTTATGCTCAAGCTCAGTATTACTATTTCTCAACAGCTGCACTTCCAGTTCTGACGCTGACTCGTTAAACAGAGCACTCGTCTCAAAATTTGGCCACAGTTCACCAAGATTAAGTCTTGAAAGGATAGATTCGTACTTTGCATCAAAGGTGCGTGACATCTTCAGGCATTCTTCTCTCGTTACAAGTTTCTTTTTGATAAAAGATCTATTCCTAACAGGAATTACAATGCGACTATGATTAAATAAGAGTTCGGCCATTAGGCCTATTTTCTTGTTCCACAACGCCGCCATTTTTAGTGAGTTGGAAGCGCTGCGCAGCACAGAACTACTCAAGAAGATTGACTTTGGAAACCGTCAGGGCAACAAACCACAGGCTGTGGACATTAAGAAAACAAGGAGCGCGGAAAGTGGGAAGCAGGAAATTGAAAATTTGCACAATACACCTTTTCAACTAAGCGACCTCGTATTGAAAATTTTCCAAAATTCTTCAGTTGACATTTTTGACCCCAGATTTGGATGTAGCTGTTAAACATTAATCTAGATACAAAGTTTCATAATCATAGGGTTCACATTGTTGATTTTCTGACGATACATAGTTCGAAAAATTATAAAGGATTTGACCGCAAAAATCGTTAGGGGTGAAACTTTTCACCCTCGGAC
>JAYJMH010027422.1:0-17906 GCA_036873815.1 Phacellophora camtschatica
TCAATAGGAGGGATTAGTGGCACTATTGACAAGATTGGATTGTCTCGAAATAAACAACGGAACATGGATCAAGATAAGATAACTTTTTGAAAATTTAAAAAAACTGTTATTAGACTAATAATACTAATAATGCCACAAGCCGCCTCTGCGTGTTGGGCAATGCCATAAGTACACAAAGAAAATCCATTTTATCGAAAATTTCGTCAATGTTGCATTGACACCCTCCCTCGATCCAAACATTGATCCCGACGCCCCTGTTGAAACTCTCTATCTCAAACTCGCTACTCAAGCTCCCAGTTAACTCGAACTGTTTTCCTTGGTATATTCCTTGAATGTTTATTGTGTTGATTTAACTGTGGTTGCATCGAAAACTTGCTAGAAAACTCCCTTGAGAGTTTGAAATAGCAGGATTCAGTTCTCCTTTCTCCTTTTAATTGATTCCCCACATAGTAAACTTTTAGTCGAACTTCTTTGCATATCCCTTGAGCTTTTACAGTGTTGTGTTATAGGTTTGGTTCTTTCGAAAACTTGCTATTTTGAACAAATTCGTAGTTCCTTTGAGAGTTTGAGATGGCGGGTTTTCAATTGATTGCCCCATAGTCAACTTTTAGCCCAACTTTTTTTAATACCCCCTGAGAGCTTTCTGTATTGCTTTAACTTCGTTGTTCGTACCTCGAAAACTTTAATTCTTGGACTTTCAGATATTCTGCATTGGCTCTGCCTGGCAACAACGGAAATGGCATTGAGGCAGCAAGCAAGCAGCAAGCCCTTGGGTAGACTTGTAAGGTTTTCCAGAAAACCTTAGAATCTTGTGCAATGGGATTTTAATATTATGTGGATTTATGTTACAGTTTTTCCAGCTTTTATTCAGTCATGTTCTTTTTGGCATTTTTATAAGACCTGAGAGCGCGACAGCAGATGAAAGCCGGGCCAAAAATAATCGGGCGCTGACGCCATAAAAACAAAGCAATATGCTTTCTGGGTCCTTTGGATGTTAACTTATTTAACCTGGATTCACGCATGAAGTGTTTCTTTACGGTTTTGTTTCTTATGGATTCTTATGGCATTTAAAATTCTGAAACGTTTTTTTCATTATTACAGTATAAGGAGTTACTAAAGTTTAGAACAATTTTTTCTCCGAATTATATTCTTTGTACCCAGAAGGGAGGTACTTGCTAATTTTGAAGATGAGGTCCATGTCAATAATTAGGGTCTGAAAATTTGCGGTCAATCAATATTTGGTGAAATTCCCTCAATCTACCCTCCAATTCCCATATTGAAAATTAGGAAGTATTCTTCCCCTGGGTGTGAGGGCTGATTTTTTAATATATGTGGGTTGAAAGAATGTCGATAATATTTTACAGAGGGGCATACTGCCTTGTGGCTTAAAAAAATAATAATGTGGTAAAGCTCAATCCAATCATACCTATTGCAGTATAACTTAATCTTATTTTTACTTTGGCTCAACTATGCGGTGCCAACTATGAGTTAGCGCCCGGCATTCAGTCAAATCGAAGTTTATATGTTTTCGCTTTTTTTTTCGTTAAAAAAAATTGGAAGAAGTCGCCCAAAGTTCCAAAACTGGTACCCAAGCCTCTTTCTTGTCACCACACCGCCATGTCTTGCCAGTGAACAGACAGACAGAACAGTACAGTAAGGAAATAACTTGGCAACTGTTTGCTTTTAAATGCTCTCATGGTGACTTGAAAGAAGAGAGACAATTATAGATAAAGATTTCTGTAGCATATGGTAAACTGTTAAGCACGAGGAGTCGTAGATTTTTTCTTAATTGCGAATATTAGTTAGGCCTGCTTCGACAACAAGTTGAACGTCAAAACGGCCTAAGCTAGACTACTTCAAAAGAGAACTCGGTCAAGTGAAAACAAAGAAAATTGCACACGTCATTGCCTCGGAAAAAATTTACTTGATTACCGAAGAAGTAAAACTATACTTCGTCTTGCTAATTGGTGTTCACCAGGTAAACGTCGTTATGTCAAACAAGAACAGCAAGAATAACAAGACATGTTGTTGTGGAAACTGAGGACAACATCAAAAATTGAGGAAACGATTGTGAAGAAAATTAATAACCATTGCACTATATACATACATAGATAGTGACTACACTATAGTTATCAATTCCCTAAATACTTTGGAGTTTGTTCTGCTGGACGTGCGTAAACCATGGCTGGACAAAATCCAAGGGGTCTTAAAACAACAAGCCTTGACCAAATATGGGATGATTTGAAGGAAGGGATACAACAAATTTATTTGAAGCAAAACATGGAAAAAGCAAAATACATACAGCTTTACACGTATCCTTTATTGTATTAAAAGATCATATTGAAGGGAGGAGAAAGGAATCATATATAATGCCATTTTGTGGAATGATTTAAAAACCAGTTTGTTTACACCCAGTGGTGAATCACTAGTTAAAAAGTCCTTGTTTTGAAATGAAATGTGACTTTCATGCCAGGTTGGAAACTTTTTTGCACTCCAAATGAAGTATGAAAAGATAGTAAAGGGTTTTCCGTGAAACATGATTGGCTCTAATTTTTACCTGTGAAACATGAAAACGCCAGCCAAGCACAGTCATTGAAACATGAATGAGCGAAAAAGCTAAAGAAAAAGGCTTTTAAAATTATTTTTAAAGCATGAATTTAGGCAATTTTATTCCCATGATTTGTGACACCATGATTGTCATCTTCAGTTACATATCAAGTCGAACTTCTCATCTTCCTAAAAAAACACAACTAGATTCTTTATTTCGTACACAATATTCTGCATTTCGAACACAAGATTCTTCAAAAGTGACCGTTTTTGTTACTGTAAAATTTTGAGCCATATGTAGGGTTGTAGAGTGATATAAATGTGGACAATTCTTGTTGATTATTTTTAAATTACCTCAGCCTCCTGATAAGGTTCCTTCTATGAAAAGCATGGGAAATGCCACACTAAAAAACTCTCTGCATGCTACATTTTTTTTATAATTTGTGATTTTAAGTTTGCGGAATACAAAATTTCCAACCTTGATTTCATAATCTGAAAATGTTTGATTTTACAATGCAAAACATCTCTCAATATTGGTGACATGATGTAAATTGGGTGAAAACAAACCTGAATTTTTTTTATAGTAATTTTGATTTTTTACAAACAAAATTTGTTACAAGTTTTTGTCACTTCATATTTGCACATATTTTCTTTTGTTTACAATCAAAATTGCACAATAGGAATTGACTAAATATGTAAACTTTGCAAAAATATTGGGGTTTTTTGACTTTTTTGCACACCATGGAGAAATTCAAGAAACATAAAATTAATAAATATTCAATAAAAAGGAAGCATTTTTACTATAATTGTTTATAAAGATGTCCTTGACCATGTTTTTAGACATGTTTACAACTATTGTACAAGTGTTCCCAACCAGGGCCAAGCTGGTAAGGTTCACAAAAAGAAAGGCAACCAAACAGGTATATATATATATATATGTAATTTTTTAAATTTTCTAGGTTGTATGCAGATTTTTTTTAATGAACATTTTTAGTAACTTTTAGTGATTTTGCTTTTCATAATATTTCTAAGTTCATGTAGATTATGTCTTTTTCTATAAGTAATTTTATGATTGCATTTTCAGGAGCTCAATTTGTTGGAATGGAGTTGTACAAGCGCTTGAAAGACTTCATGAAAAATTACTTGGCTAATTTATTGAAGGTTCACATCTTGTGATTTTTTCTTTTTAAGAGTTTAAAATTTTTTTGCAACTTTCCTTGCATTTTTTTAGACAAGAGAATGAACGGACATAAATCCAGCTCATCTAGAAGTAGCTTCAAATTCTATTCAAATTGCACAGCAGTTGAACCAATAATCCCATGAAATCTTTAATGACACAGGAGCTTTTCAGTTTGCATGGCTACCTATTTGCAGATGCTGCATCACTCTAATTACATATTTGTTGATTCTCTTCAATAAATTTTGGTAAATAATCAGGAAAAATTTAATAGACATGTAGTAATTCTGTTTTCAATATTCATGTAACTTTACATTTTATAAGTTTATATATTATCAATTATTCGAAGTTACACACACAACAAAGAATTTTTCATTAGTAATTTGGATGTTGGTACATATTTAATTATTTTCACAGCAAGGACAAGACTTGATGGATGAGTCTGTGTTGACATTCTATACACAACAATGGGAGGGATATGAATTCTCAAGTAAAGTACTCAATGGGATTTGTTCATACCTCAACAGACACTGGGTTAGAAGAGAATGTGACGAAGGCCGCAAAGGAGTCTTTGAAATATACTCTGTGAGTTTATGATTTTTTTATTTATTGGTTCTTTTTAGTTGTGATGGCATTAGTTGCTGTTCAAATGACAAAATATAAAATGACTGATTACTCAAAAACTAATGAAGCAAAATCAATGCAAATTTGCATAGACAACAACTGAATAGAAATGAACATTTTCTAACATAAAATTTCATCACCATGACAACATTAGTTACCAGACATCTCAGTTACCAGACATCTCAGAAAATTCGAAAGATCTTGATATTCAGTGAATTGTGTAAAAATCATTTTTTACAGTATTTTAAATACTGTAGTTCTTAATAGCAAGCTTCATCTTGATGCAACATATCCAAAAATAAGATATTTCTTATGAGAAGTGATATGAAATAAAATCAATTAAAACATTTAAAGGAGTCTGGTTATTAGTCTGTTGCTGTGGCAACAATATGTGAATTGTCAAAAGTTTGTTTATGGCTGAATTGTTGTACTTACCATTTTTCATCAACTTTGCTTCAGTAGTTTTTGAGTAATCAATGATTTTGTGTTTTGTTACTTTCAGAACACCAACACATAGTGAACATAAACACAAATTCAGACACTGAGGTCTCACCTCCAAAGCATAATATCTCTAAACTAAAAGGGAAATCGAGAAACGGAAACATTTATTCCACATTTTGGTCAGAGGCCTTTTAAATGAAAAAAATAACCTGTGTGCTGGCATAAAACCTTCGTATCAAATATTCTGATTGTATTTTTGTTTGGATCCAGCTGTCAGAACTTCTAACTACAAAGCCCACAGCCAACTCAGTTTTCTATCCTTTTGAGGTTGTTAAATGAGTACCAGTCTTTGACACTTGGGGTAAGTGGTCAAAACTCATCAAGGATAGGGGTAGCACCCAACCCTATCTGAAAGAAGGAGCTTTTGGGTCAGCTCCAGTTGTGGCCTACTTACTTACTATGATCCCATGATCAGGAAACTAAATGAGGTTTTGTCTTAGCCTGTCATATTTTATTTACTTTTATTGGTTGCTTTTGTTCATAATATGAAAGGTTTCTATAGCAAGTAAATTATTTTTGTAGCTTGCATTGGTTACGTGGAGAGAAGTGCTATTTAAAGTTCTTCATTCAAAGGTAATCAGATTTTTATCTTTGAGAATTAGAGAAAACTTGATTTTGCTCAGGAAGAGGAGAAAAAGGCTTTGAAAAGTCTGGTCAATTGCTTAGTGTTGTCTCGGCAACAAACTTTATATACATATTCATACATGTCATTTTCAGGGATACAGAAATATCACCAATCATCATTTTAGTACACAGTACCTACCCTTTCATTTTAGATTTTCGAAGCACAATGAAAATGCATGTTTTCAAAGTTATGATATAATTCATTTTTCCTCAAAGTTGTTTGTGGCATTACAGTAAAAACCCGCACACAAGGAACTAACTTATAGAAAACTCAGCTTACCTTTTTTATCGTTAAGTGTCAAAATATAAAAACTGACCAGGCTGAAATTTATCCAGTTTCATATCAGTTTAAATTGAAGCTAAAAATTTCATAAACAAGGTTCCAAAATTTGTAATGTAATGTTAATTTGGATCAGGTTGAAGGTTAGACAAGCAGCTGCACTGTGCTTCCTTGGGTACATTCTAGTTGGTCTGATTTTTATAAGAAACTGTTCAGCCTATTTTTGGAAAATGAAAGATTTTATAAAAAACTCATCAGCGTGAATTGAAAAAGGCAATTCCTCATATTATGGCATTTACTGTATGAAGATAATTGTGGACAGCAGAATTAATTTTTTTTTATCTTCACAATAATAACATCTGATTATTTTTCTCAAGCTTCCAGACCAGCTATTTTTTTGTTCTTAATTATGAATAATTTCTCAGCAATTGTAAATTTATTTCAGGTTACCAATGCTGTCCTCAATCTGATAGAAAGAGAGCGCAATGGTGAAACAATTAGTACAAGATTGATTTCCGGAGTTATAGATAGTTTTGGTAAGTATTTTAAAATGATATCATTTGAAAATTTTGCAAAATGTTTGAATTCTGTTCATTATTGTGTTCAATATACACTTTATTGTGTGTATGTGTACAAAAAATGTGTATTGTTAAAACATTATTAAAACACAGAGATTGTAGGGACACATTATACAAATTTATGTACTGATAAAAGTTTTAGGACAACATTTTTTCCCTTTGAAATCTTGTGAATCATTGTTGTATCACGAATCTTCAGGATCTATAATAACCCAAGAGAATTGTTACGAGAATTGTTACCTTTGCAAGTCTAACTACGGGGGAAATTCAGTGCCCACACAAACATTTCTTTGCAAAAAAGCCTGCATTTGTCGTGTTTGTTATTTGTCATCCTCCTTGGTCAAACTTGCTTAACTTAGAACTCCTTGTTCCTTCTTGATAACTTGCACAAATTGATGCTACTTTTGAATGTTTGTCTTGGTGAAAAATCCTCCAGAATCCTATATGATCCCATTCAAGATCCTCAAGGATCCTATAAGATCCCATTCAAGATCCTCCAGGATCCTACAAGATCCCATTCAAGATCCTATGTAGGATCCCATCCCCAGGATCCTATAAGATCTGATACAGAATTTTGTCCAATATTTTAGAGGATCCTACAAGATCTTGTGCAAGTTTAATTTATGAAGATGATTTATTTCAGTACATTTGGGAATAAACGAAGATGAACCTGGTACAACAGGAGGAAGTCCATCTCTCTCTGTATATCGAGGATCATTTGAATTTGCTTTTTTGCTCACAACAGAAGAATACTACTGCAAGGAAAGTAGTCAGTTTCTTGCTGAAAATCCTGTCACAGAATATATGAAAAAGGTAATCAGAATACTTTTTCTGTTAATTGTGTTCTACAAGGCAGCATTGGCATTCCAAAAGTGAATACATTTATGGCAGCTTTTTGCCTAAACTTATAATTCTTGCTTTTATTTGTTCCAATCAGATTCCAAGAAATCAAAATAGAGTAATTTTATTGCTAACTAAAACCTCTTTTCTTAAAATAAAGGCTGCAGTTAGCAATAGTAAACAATGGAAATGTTTGCTGACATGACATTCTCTGAATCTGGCCAAATTGTGATTGTATGTCACCAATTGCTTATTGACATCCAGCAGTTCAATTCAATCCATCATGTAACCAGAGCAACTGATGTAGCTCTTTATTTTGCACATCAGATAAAGGTATGTCGTTAACTCTGCATTATTTTTTCTCGAAAATTGCCTCATTTTATTGTGATAATTCTAATTTTCAGGCTGAGACACGGTTGAATGAAGAACATAATAGAGTGCAATTCTATCTTCACGAAAGCACAGAAACTGAGGTAAGAACTTTTAACAACTCTATTTGAATTAATCATCTTTACTCAGAAAATGGCTCACCTAGTTCGAATCTGGAAAAGAGCAGTGCACAGTTTTAATAAACCGTTGAGCCGAATAGCTTATCTTTATTTTAGATAGGTTTAAATGGTAAGTTTTTAGTTGACATTAGCTCTGTTTTTATGAATTATATGCTTTCAGTTTAGCCATTTTTACCATTGTGCATATGGTTTTTTTATAGCTTGCAAAGAAATGTGAGCAGGTCTTAATTCAAAAACATTTAGAGACACTTTACACGGAATTCAAGAATCTTTTAGAAGATGACAAAGATGAAGGTGCTTTTTCAATATTTGATTATTTTTAAATGTTATTCCAACAATCAATCAATCAATCAATTTTATTCATAGAATACACGGTAGATACAAATATACGGTAATCTTCTATTTGTACTGAGAACTAAACCAGTTTGAATGTAATAAAAGAATGTGTTGGCTTTAACAGTATGCATGTATATATTAAAGTTTTCTGACAACTTTACATTCAATAATATGGTTTGATGTTTGCCAATTTTTCAGTGTTGATTTAGCTTACTAGTCTATTTATTAAGGTATAAAGTGGTTTGCTGTTATAGCCGAAGGTATTCAAAGGCTCCTATGAGCCGAATAATAGGAAACGTGGGGATGAATTACAATAAGAAGCCACCAATAAGAAACCAATTTTTGAAAATCATACCGTATGGCTTCTTAATATTTTGGCAGGCTAGATAAAGTTAGACTGATTCATGCTGATGCATGCTTATTTATGCTGCCAATAATATTACAGAAAAGTCATAGCAATACTCATCTACTATCTGAAATGATTTCTATCATTTAAAAATTAATTGTTTTAATCAATTTTCAAAATTAATTTTTACATTTTTGCCCAAAATCAGCCTGTGATTTCTTATAAGTCAGTTTCTTATTTGTATTATATCTTTGACAAACAATGAAATGACGTTGCAAAGCACATTTGACTGTTACTTTTGTATGAATTAATCAATTTTCATCACATTCACTGGAGCATGCTCTTCACCAGTAGATCTTTTTACATATTGAAAATAGCCAATAAATCGACAGCTTGTATAACCATGTGATGAAAGTGCTGCAATATGATTGGCTAATCTCAAAACGTAAGCAAAGTCATATCTGGATCAACTATAAATTTCTCGTTTGCTATTAATTGTAGATCTTGGCAGAATGTATAATTTGGTGCATAGAATTCCACATGGTCTAGATAATCTGAAAGAATTGCTTGAAGAGCATATTCATTCACAAGGATTAAAAGCACTCGATAAATGCGGTGATACTGCTATAAACGTAAGTTCTTGTATGATCACCAGTGTTTGTTGGTGTTCTGTAGGATATTTTATTTTAAGAAACTATAATGCTATGATAATATTTTGCTCTGGAATACTAGAATACTAATGATGTTTTATTATTGGATACTATGATATTGTAATCGGTTTTACTGTAGGATACTACAATACTATAATATATTTCACTCTAGAATACTAGAATGCTACTGATGTTTTATTATTGGATACTATGATATTGTAATTGGCTTTACTGTAGGATACTATAATACTATAATATATTTTAGCATAGAATACTATTATACTAATGATGCTTTATTATTGAATACTATGATATTAGAATTGGTTTTACTTTAGGATACTATAATACTATGGTATATTATTTAATGTTTTTTCTGTAGGATCCAAGACTGTACATTAGAACGATTCTTGGTGTTCACACAAAATACAATTCATTAGTTTCTACTGCATTCAAGAATGATTCAGGGTTTGTTGCTGCTTTAGACAAGGTATATAAATCGTTTTATTTGATTTATTTAATTTCAATTCAATTTATTTATTTGTAGAATACCATTAACTACTACAATTGGTACATTTATATATTTTAAATGGAAAAATAATATAAAATGTATTTTACATGACCCAAGAAAAGTATAGCTTAATCCGCCTGGGCCGTAAATTAAAATATAAAATAACAAAAATGATTATATTTTCTAATTATATGATAACATGAATATAAAGCAGCAACAATTAAGCAAAATTACAACAATGTTACTAACAATAACGGAAATATCATACTGAAGAAGTGAATAAACAGTCTGAAGCAAAATTATGGCCACTTTGCTCTATTATTTCGGTGTTTAGCAATGAACCAATATTTGAGTTTTTTAGTGAACGCTTTAAAGTTTGACGTTGATCTGAGATTATTATGGGAGATTATTATAAAGTAAAGCTATGGAGTTGACAGTTTTATATCAAGTTGACAATGGCTACAGTTATATGGAGTTCCAATGGTTTTAAAAGTGATTGATTTTAACTGAGAAAATGTTTTGAAGATTTTTTGTTTTATTTTCAGGCATGTGGTAGATGCATTAATGCAAATGCAGTCACGAAAGCAGCAGGAACATCGTCAAAATCTCCCGAGCTCCTTGCGCGTTACTGTGACTCCGTGCTTAAGAAAAGGTACACATAGATTTTTAGATATTTTTTATGCTGCAAGCACAGTTAGAACCCACCAATAAAAAACTCAATTTTCAAAATTTATTTGTAACTTTTCCAAAAAAAATCAGCCTGTAGTTACTTATAAGTCAGTTTCTTATTGGCGGGTCCGTACTGTATTCTTGTTTTAGCTATGTATAGTTCTTTCTAAAATTTATTCGTGTTTCTGCTGATATTTAATGATGTTCTTTCAATTTTTTTCACTTCAGTGCGAAGAATCCTGAAGAAACAGAGTTAGAAGATATCTTAAATTCTGTGGTAGGTACAATTGTTGGCTTTCATATTCAAAATGTTATTTTTTGCATTTGCAGCACGCACAGAGCACAACGATGTCGTCAAAATATTTATGGAATTACTTCTGCCTCGTTGTTGTGTTATCGAGAAATATCGATTATCTAATTCTTTATCTCGAGCTTTTACGGGAAATGCAAATTTTTTTAAGGTAACGGATTTTTGAGACAGAGCAGCAAACTACAGTAACGACCGACGAAGGGAAATGATTTTTGTTTGAAACAGAGGACATTTGAGATAGAGTAGAAAGAGTCAACTGCAGTAGAAACCAACGTTTTTTGTTTTGAAACAGCTAAAATGTCAGATTACGGTGTCATTAGAGATGTAATCCTAGATATGTCATTAAAGGTGTCATTAGAGGTGTCATCAGAGGTGTCATCAGATGCTAACTATATTAATTTCTGTATATGGGACAATTTTTTACGAAGATGTATTCCAATTAATCAAACAATGGTCTAATTTGGGCCTATATAACAACAGTTTACTGTAAACGTTTGTATAAGCTATGATTTTTTTCCAGTTGATTTATTCACGCATTATCATAAAAAATAGCCAATCAATTTGCAGTATTTATGACCACGCGTCAAAATAGTAAGATATATTGTGATGTGATTGGCTAATTTCAAAATGTAAACAAACTCAGCGGATGGACGAGAAGCGAAGCTGCGAATGATTCCATTTTCTCCTTTGTTTCTCGTCCGCAGTCCCGGCTTTTTCGATGCTCTCCGGAAACTGAGACTTGTACAAATAAATATATAGCAAAAAAATAATAAATTATAATTGATAAAGATAACATAAATATAAAGATTATAAATATTATTTTAATTAATATAAAGATAAATAAATCTAAAAAATTAATACAAATAATTATCTTTTGTTTATTTTTGTTTATAGATGGTAGTTTTCAAGTACATAGAAGACAAAGACGTTTTTCAAAAATTTTACTCAAGAATGCTTGCAAAAAGACTGGTATACCAAAATTCGGCATCAGATGATGCAGAAGCTAGCATGATATCGAAATTAAAGGTTAGTTATTTATTGGCTGAAGATATTTTTGTTAATATGCAATGTGTAATTGAAATATAAAATTTTAAGGATTAAAGAATTTTAATCGATAAACAAATGAATGTTTTGAAATGAGAAGAAGCTTTTTGTGAAACTATTTGTCAAGGGGCTACAGACATGAGCGAGCGAGATACACTGGAGTTAAAAAGGTAAAATACTTGTTGCTTAGAAGTCGCGCTTCTGGTCTCTTCGAAGGCTAAATTGTAATTTAATGATCAATTTTTAGTTATTTTGAATTTTGATTTACAAGAAAATATAATTGCTTTCTTGAAAATAATTTATTTGTGATTCATTTCTTAGAAACTTGAATATTTTAGGAGGGAAGAAGAATGCTGATTTCTGCTTTGCAATATAATTTCTTCAATACAACATAATTTTATTGTACTCAAAAAATTAGTACTTAAATTTTTAACTCAAAATCGTTTGTCTTTTTGCAATTTTGCATGTAATTTTTTTTTGTTTTCTGTAATTTTTTTTTGTTTTCTGTAATTGTTTTTTGTTTTCTGTAATTCTTTTTTGTTTTCTGTAATTTTTTTTTGTTTTCTGTAATTCTTTTTTGTTTTCTGTAATTTTTTTTTGTTTTCTGTAATTTTGTTTTGTTTTCTGTAATTTTAGCAACTTTGTGGATTTGAGTACACTAGCAAGCTGCAGCGAATGTTCCAAGATATGAATGTTAGTGCTGACTTAAATGATCATTTCAAGAAGCATTTAGTTGCGACAGAACCTTTAGATAGTAAGTATTATATTTTTATTCACTGAGATCCGTTTTAGCTAATTAGATTTATCATTGTGCTTTCTCGGTAAGATTACATTAAGAGCCCACCGCTAAAAAACTGACTTATAAGAAACTACAGGCTGATTTTTTTGCAAAAATTTACAAATTATTTTTGAAAATTGATAGAAAGAGTTAATTTGAACGATGAAAATCATTCAGATATGGAGGAGTATTGCTGTGACTTTTGTATCGTGTTATTAGTAGCATACATCTCTATCTAAAAATATTAATAAACCAGACAGGCTGATTTTTAAAACCGGTTTTTTATTTGCGGGTTCTTTCTGTACTGTGGCAGCTGGTGGAGGTTTGTTGGTTTGAGTGAGTTTAATGGAGTTGAGCCTAGTAACAATATAATTGCTACATAGCAAAATCAACCAGCATATGTGTTAGGCAGAATTTCCGACTTTTTTAGCGTATACCAGACGCTTAATCGTTCGTTGCATTTTTTGTAAATAAAACATCTCGATTAATTATTAAACATGCTATATTTTTGTTTCAGTTGATTTCAGCGTTCAAGTTCTTAGTTCTAGTTCATGGCCATTTCAACAAGGAAGCACTTTTACTTTACCAGTCGAGGTAAGAATTTGTGAAATTATGTTAATAGCAAACGAAATTATGGAAATCAATCGCAGCTTTTTTTAGTGTACAGTAGATCAACGCTATCAAGAAACTGCAAATTAAGAAACTGAGGATATTTATGAGAACAGTAGAAGAACAATAGACCAATTTGATAAACAATGAAGTTAAAGCCAAATATCCAGTTTCTTAATAGTGTTGATTTACCGTACTTACTGCTTTGAATTTGCTTAAAACACAGAAAAAAAACTGTGTTATTTGTTAGTTGATTGTTTTATTTCGTTTTATTTTTGTCTTTTGAACGATTTTGGACAAAGAAACTGAATACATCATTTAGAAAATGTCAAGTGAGCCTGTAGATTGTAAAATAACAACCATCTGATAAAAATTGATCATTTTATTTTTAAGATTTAGATATTAAAGACACACTGCTAACCAGCAGCCATTGCGGGCGAAAATTGCCCATATTACATTTCTTTGACGACTTTCGTGTTATCTAAAAGTATGTTTTGGCCTAGTAACGACTTATCAGCAGCCGAAAAGGCCGTATGTTTTTAACGTCGCCGTCATTTACTTATTAGTTTGTTTTCTGCATCCACCTTCACAGGAGAAACGTAGAAATCTATTATCACTATTTATGTTGTTGCTATCTTGTTGCAGTGTTTTGTTGTTACGTAGGTGCGCAAAGGCTGCTGGTAAGCAGTGAGTCTTTAAAGGTTTAAGTATACATTGAAAGCATTTATCTATAAATTCTACGTTTCTTTTATATTTATGCCTTTTTGATGTTTTATTTTTATAACATTTTAGCTGGAGAAAAGTTACCAACGATTTACTGCTTTTTATGGAGTCAGATACAGTGGCAGAAAGCTGCACTGGCTATATCTTCAATCGAAAGTACGTTATTTTTATTACGTTATTATTTTCTCATTTATTGTATTTAACTGATCTAAGTTGTGTATATATTTATTTCATTTATTCTTTACCATTTATACCAATATAAAATACATGACAGTTGGTTTGAAAAATTAATCATATTATGCCGGGTGACATAAAATAAAGTTACGGCGTTTGAAAAATCACCAAATTTCTGAAAAAAAGAAACCAAGTAAAAAGAATCAAACTCATTTTAAAAACCGCCTTTACATTTAGAACACCAACAAATCATGACGTAATTTCGACTTGAAACCCTGATTTAGAGCCATGCTTTTTCAAAAACTTTTAAATTTGAATAATTTGTTGTAATTTGAATAAAAAGTTTACTTTTATCTGTTTAATCGAGCATGTGATGCTTCCATTTCCACTTTAATTACAACATCAGTAACCATATAAAACGCTTTTAAAATGGCAAAGTTGCATCATTATTTGAGTGTTGATGGGATTAATAACATCTTGAATCCAATTTTTTTATTGCAGGGCGAACTTGTAACAAATTGTTTTAAAAACAGATACACTTTACAGGTGAGATTCTTTGTCAGTAAGTGTTTGCTTGCAACAGCAATAAAGACTATTTTTTACTTTTCGTAATGCGCCTGCCTTGGAGAATTTTAGTCTATTAGATCCTTATAATTCAGCAAAATTATTCAGAGAGTATTCAATACATCAGGCAAAAATTACAGACACCACCCAGAAAACTCAGTTTAATTGCCTAGACCGTTTAATACAGAGCAAACGATCTATGTTATTGCAAAAAATGTAAACATATAATAAAATTAAAAGTTACACAGTGTAAGAACAAATGTAGAATGCGGGTACAGCAATGATTTAAGTTGAACTTATAATAATGCAAGTTTCATATAATAATGCAAGTTTCATAAAAGTTAGTGGAAAGTTATTTGTAATTTTTAAATTTTTGGTTAATCTCAGCATACAGGCAGAATTATCTCCTAAATACAGCCACACAAAACCAATAATAACAGAAGAACGAATGTTCATGGACCATCTTCGTTGACTAATTTTGCTAATTTTAATCTATATTTAGCACTCTTCATCTCTTTCACACCCGGCTTTATTTTTGCTAAACAGGCAAATCATATATATACATGTTTTATTCTGCAGGGGGTAGCACATGCAAACCAACGTAATTTATATGATAAACTTATGGTTGAAATATCTCAAGTTAATGTCAAGTTCTACCTGCATTTACCTCCTCAAAATATGTCGTTTTACGTTGTTTGTCAAGGGTCTGTGTGGTTCTTCCCGGGGTGAAAGAATTATCAGCTTTAGTTAATTTTTTTTTTTCCGTTCATTGATATTCCGGTACAATATGTTTGTTTATATTTTTCAGGCATCCACTTACCAAGTTTCAGTACTGTTAATGTATAATCAAGCAGATAGCTATACAGTTGAACAAATTCAAGAAATCACGCAAATGAAAATGGTACACTTTATTCGTTTACTTTGTTATTCATTTTGCAAGCACGGCCTAGTGGTTAAGGCGCCTGACTCACGATTGCAAGGTCGCGGGTTTGAATCCCACCAAGGTCATACTTGCTGCAGAAATGTGAGGAGAGCTGCTAGCTCTCTGTAGTTCCAGGCAAAGGCAAAAGGAATCACGAGGTGTGGTCACATCGAAAGGAAGGACCGCCCTGAGGTGTCCACCTGCGTCAAGCGCAGAAACCTATACCTTGCAACAATAGCAAATGTATGTGCCCTAGACTGAAACTGTATGACCCGTGTCCCCTGCTGGAAACAAGAATACGATAACTCAACTCATTTTATTTTTCATTTTAGTTTTTACCCCCTCAAAGTTATCAGAATTATATATAAATATATTAGCAAGTGATCTTTAACAGGGGGATCATGCCAACATATTTGATAGCCATAAGGACGTAGCATCATAGTGCTTGGATCATTTTGTGGTAGGATGACCTGTCTTTATGGTTTTTCAGAGTAGAATTCGGGTCTGTTTTGTGAAGGAAACCTAAAAAACAATAGAGGTGGATCATCTTACCACAATAGTGATCTCCCCTCAAAATAATTAGAATTATATTTTTATACATATAATATATGTTTTAACTTATTTCGTTGTTATTTATTTTACAGGACATTCTTACACAAGTTTTAACGATTTTACTGAAAGTTCGTTTGTTGGTAGGTTGTTAAAATTGTTATTATTTTCAGTGAACTTATTTTTGGTTAATTAAGCTTTTGTTATCAAATTACAACATTTGTAATTGCGTACCTGGTCACCCCAAAAGGTGTCCCAAAAAGTGTCCCAAAAAGTTTGCAAATCTGTTGTGGAGGAGCTTTAATTTTCACAATCCTGTTTTGCTTGAATTTGACACCCTGTTTGCCAAAACCTACCCAATGACTACTTAGTTCTAATCAATTACCCCCAAAATAGAGAATTTATGTTGATGCAATCTGCTGAAATACTACATAAATGGTTTTGAGAAGGCCATGAACGTGAGATTTCCTTCAATATAGCTGAGGAATTACTTCGTAGATTTAGGTAAAAATGGTATTAAAATTTAAGTTGAAGCCTCTTACATCAGGTTCAAGCAAAAACAAAATTATCATGAAGCTCCTCCGTAGCAGCTTTGCGCCACCCGAAACCTACTGAAATCTGATTACATAATCCCATTGCGCATGCTCATGCCAAGACATTTTGCCAAATGTATATGCGTTGCTTTTTTATGTTTTTTTCTTAGATTTTCTTAGATTTCATTTGAAATTTTAAAATTATTTTTAGGTATGTGACAATAGGCATTCTGGGAATGATGACTTAAATATTGAATCACAATCGGTCATCCGTCTTTTTAAAGAATACAAAAAGTAAGTTAGAAACGTTATAGTTCTTGGTATTTCATAGTCATTCAAATATAGTGCAACAGCACAGCACAGCACACCGAAACACAGCACAACACAACATAACACAACACGGTACAACACAGCACCACACAACACAACACCACAACACAACACAACACAACACAACACAACACAACACAACACAACACAACATGTAACACAACTTATAACACAACATGTAACACAACATGTAACATGATGTAGCATAATGTAGCATAATGTAGTACAATAATACATTACAGCACAACATAGTACAATACGATACAATATGATACGACATACTACATATGTACTACATTATACTGTACATTATTGACGCTTGTCTCAACATTTGGTATTCGACAAAATGTTTTTCTTCTTGTCAGTAAAAAACTGCGCGTCAACATCAATGTACCAATGAAAGCTGAACAACGACAAGAGGAAGAACAAACTCACAGAAATGTAGAGGAAGATAGAAAGCTGCTAATACAAGTAATCATTTTTTATTTATTCATATATATATTTATCACATATTTATTTTTATCTAATTTATGACATTTTTTAGATCAGATGAGTTTTGTCGGAATGGGGCGAAATAGGAATTAAATATTGAAGTATTGATAGTAAGAGATGAAATTGGAATGAGTGAGTGACCCCCCAGTTTTAATTAGTTGATTTGATATTTAATGGCACTCATTTGGAAATTTTTCCACGTCAGTTAAAAATGTTTTATATAGATTTTCCCCCAATTATTTACAGGAATATTTTTACCCTTGTTTGAGATACACGTTTTCATAAGAACAACTAGCTTCGGTTTCAGCCTCGATTCGTTCTTATTTCTGGACTGCCTTTTACAAACTTACTACCCCTCCCACCCTTCTGAAAAACATCTTTAAAGTGTGTTTCAGGTCAAATGCTCAACTTCTGCATCCTTTTTTTGTACTTAACGTAAATAATTTCTTAGATAGCAAAAACCTGGACCCTTATCTCAGCTTTGTGTTCCTTATAAAGGTTGTTCTTATAAAAATTATACCTTAGTAATTGTGAGCATGTAACGTTTTTTGTTTGTTTTACCAATCATGATTTAAAGTAATGTTGTTCATTAAAGATTTGAAGCCAAAACATAACAAGCAGTCAGATTCCATCGCCGCCAAATTGTTCACTTAGTCTTTTTGGCGCCTATCATCTGAACCGCCAAAAAT
>JAYJMH010027433.1:0-43176 GCA_036873815.1 Phacellophora camtschatica
CACAAGAGGGAAGTTGAATCGTTTCTCCGTCAATCCTTTCAAAATATAAACTCCCTATTCCCACAGGTGGTTGGACTATCAAAAACGTGGAACACAGAAAAAATAGGCTTGGTTGCTATGCATCCAAGTAAAACCTTTGTTTTCTGTGTTCCACGTTTTTCGATTTTCAAGTAAAACCTTTGTTTTCTGTGTTCCACGTTTTTCGATTTTTCGATTTTTCGATTTTTCGATTTCAAAATAATTTGATGTTTTGGCCCTACCGGTTTCGAGGTACAAGCCACCAAACGGGTGAACTTTATTTTGAGACACCCGGTATAAATAAGCATTTTTCTTTCATCTAAAAAAAAACTAGTTCTTTCGCCACAAACCACTAAAGGGTACCATTATGGAATCAAGGTCTTTCGACCTTTTAATGCTATCCCTGCCACTTTAGTTTAGGGGTATGTGGTTTTAAAATATTAGATTTTAATGTATTTTTACTTTTGTAATTTCTTGTAATTAATTCATGCCTGTAATATTTTATATTTCTTTTTTTTTTTTAAATTATATTGTAAAATTTTAGTTTTGTGGCATAAAAATAGATAGATACATACATACATACAGAAAAATCTTACATTTTTGATAAAAACATGTCAATTCTGATTGATGAGTTCCTTTTCGAATTAAAATGCGGATTCGATAAAACCATAATTTATTTCACTTTTGCATTTGAGACAACATGTCGGTTCCCTTTGAATATATCTTACTTGTGACGCATTGACCCATTCTCTGTTACCTTGGAGAAGCGGATCTACAAACAAACTGAGGTTTGTTTTTAGTTGTTTTATGATTATGTTGGTAAAGCCTCGTTTTTAACAAATTCAATTGATATTTGCAAGGAATCATATCGAGGCAAAATTTAAGAAACGTCAAATTGACAGACCATTGAAAGTTTATGCAACTCGTACCCGGGGGTTTCTTTCCTTTATTCAGACGCTTGTATCGACCTATGTTACCCTCAGTGAAATCATGGCGAGATTTGTTAAGTTTGTTCTATTTTCAACTGATTTCAAATTTAAACAGCATTTTTTGCAAACAGTGAAAGCATGAATAGGAATTTTAAGCAAAGAAAAAGTGATAAGGAGCAATTTCAGAAACTAAAGCTTAATGACACAATCTTTGGATCAAGCTAAAAATATGAAAGAATGGAAAGTAGTCATGCTTCAGATGCTCAATGAATTTCGATGTACATCGAAATTGACAAAGTCTCCTTTATATGTGTCCTCTGTAAGCGTTTTTGTAGGGATCTAAAAAATGGAACAGTAAAGGATTTGCATTAGTAGAAGAACAAAATCCGAAAAGTAACCATAATTCAAATTCGTGGTGTTGTAACAATTGGCCACTAATATTATGTCAGATTTTTTATGAGAAGAATGGGATATGAAACAAAAAAGACGAAATTTTAGAACAAAAACACAAAACAAGCAATGTTATACATATTTTGTTTAGATACATATTTTTCGTCGAAATATTGATCCGTTTCGTTTTGATGTTATCAAAAGGTTGCACGCGCTTAAGTCTTTCCTCTTTGCATTGATCTAGGGTATAGTCCTATGCACTTCCATTTTTAAACAGAGAAAGTCCAATCTCTTAGGGGGACCTTCGTAATTTTTCGTGTTTTATTTGTTTCTAGATAGCTCTTCCGCTAAAGCCGCTAGAGCTTCTTGTGTCTTTGTTAGAGCCAGCGAGCGTTTACAAAATATTTTTAAAAGCGATGTGTGTGGTGTTGCAAATTTTCCTTAGACTAATCCCTGGACTATTATCTTAAAGAGCTTGGAAATATGCAAAAGATGCAATAACCATAGCTAACTCTACTCGCTTTTCCAATAAAATTAAATTCTTTACCTCCTGCAATAAAGTAATGAACATAAAAGAAACTAGAATGACTAAACAAAGCACCAGTGTACAAAAAACAAAATGATATTATGAAATAAATCAAGATTTAAAATAGTTCAATATAGCCTACAACTTATAGGAAAAAATTGAAAATTTTATCCAGTAAAGAATGGAGAAAAAATTTGAAAAGTAAAATTGTGAAGAAGATAAAACAAGAAGTTAAAAATATTAATCTAAAGCAAAGACAAGATTAATTAAAAACGGTAGTTTTGAACTGAAGGACTATAAAGGATGGAAAATGGACAAAAGTTGTTACCAATTGTATACACCAAACCCCCTATCGTTTCGGATATTGGTTATTGATGTAATGTAATGCCCGGTATTATTATTTAAATTGTTCGTACTTTCCCCGAAATTGTTTAGATGAAAAGTTGTGTAAGTAATTTCCTTTTTATTTGCGAGGCACTTTGCAGTTTAAAAATGGAGCTTTGCAAGCACAGTATACTGGTTGCAAGTTTTTTCCAGTTTTTCCTATGACCGGCTAGCAAGTTTGGAGTTACAAAATTTGAAATAAATGTTTTCAAAGTAACCCCCGTCTCGATCTTCTGTCATAAAATATTGATCCATAAGTTAGAGCTAAGTAAACTGTTCGACTGAGAAAATTTGATCGCCGGCTCTGGTTACACAGATGTAATCATACTAAACTGAGCATTCACCAAGTAAAGTTCAACAATATAGCAGATCAATGAAATACACCGTTGGATTTGCATCTTCGACGAAATGACTCTTTTGGCCTATCCAAGTTCCATGATGGAAGATACAAGCCGTCTTCTTGATTCGCAAATGTTGGTTGGGGTATGGGATAAATTTTGTGTTGGAATTTATTTGTATAATCCTATTTTTAGAAGGAAAAACAGTTTATTGTGTTGACATCAATCAAATATGAATTAAAATGATGTGCAGGACAATCAAAACGAATGCCAGGCCAGCGAAAGACCAGAAGAAGAAGGGAGCAAGACTCCAGCCGGCATCGGCAAGGTATCGTAAGCTAAGACTGCGGAATGTATATCTCTTGTCTAGTACTGTCTCTTCTTATCGATGCAAGCTTCTTTACTTGCCATCTTCAATTTTATCGTTATTTTACACAGCCTGTGTAAAATAACGATAAAATTCAAGATGGACAGGAATCTAGATACATAGAGTTCGGGATATTGTTTATTTAGGTTGTCAAAAAGTTAAACAATAACAGCCTTCTTTAGGCTTTAATTAAACCTAAATAACATAAAAGTCCAAGACCACAAAACAAAACTAAAAAATTTAAACGAAGAAATAAAAAAAAAATGAATTGGACTTTTGGAGAAAAGTTGGTAAACTAAACATTTATTTTTTCATAAATGTAATGCCATAAACTTACATGTTCCAACTTGTGATGGAATCAATACAATAACATTCTATGTGAAGTAATTAAGCAGGAGGATGACAGCCACTGACTTTAAAAGTGATGCTTTGTTCTTTATTGAAGAATAATTATTGAAAATATGGCTTTCTCTACTCTTTTGCAAGACGTAAGAGTAAAGAAAGCATTTACTGTAGTTTATTTTAACACTAGACATGCAAGTCTTTGTGAGACCTTGTTGCTTCAAGTACTGGATCTAAAAATAGGTGGTTCTTCAGAAGTTGATGAAATATCTGCTGAATTTGTGAATAAAGCAATCCATAGGTTCTGCACCAGTGATTGCAGGCAAATTGGTACTTCCAAAGAAAAAAGGCCACTTTTCTACATCCAGCAAAAAAATTGGAAGCATGGCAAGAACATTTTAATCTTTGCAATTTCAGTCATCCAATTACATTTCTTCATTTTACCCAAAGGTCCAAAGTCTCTCATTTTGATGTGCATTTTGAACACAATTCACCTTCATGTCTTTGAATCCTACATCTTTAAATGTTGACATTCCCAGTTTACAAATATCTGTCTATCAAATAAAAAGGCTACAATTTATATGAACATCTAATCTGTCTCAAATGGAATGAAATCTATCTGTCTCTCAATTGAATGCAAAATGACTCCTACCAAAATTTTGAACTTTTTGGCTTCAAATTGATGACATTAAGAAGAAAAGAAAAGAATTGTTTGTTTTTAGGTACATATGAACATTTAAAGCTACTTCTGGGGATCTAAGTAAGTATAATTTTGCCACAAAATTTACAGAAGTTTAAAAATTACAATATAATATTTACAATTTAAATTTACAATAAAAATATTTACAAAATCATTAAAATACAGGATCACTTAAAAACATAAAAAACATACCCCTAATTAGAGTGGCAGGGATAACATCAGAAAGATAGAGGTGATCTTGATTCCGCGATGGTCCCTTTTAGAGGTGTGTATTATTATATTTAATCCTAACAAAAAGAAAGAAATCTCAGTGCTTGGCTCTAAATGCTTGGATCTCAGTGCTTGGCTTGATTATTTCATAAATTATAAACAATCTCCTCTAGAAAAAGATTTTTTAATAAAGAGATTAAATTTGATAGTAAACTCTGGATTGCTAGTGAATTAAAAAATATAGTAAATTGGATTATCAGTAACTCGATCACATGAGAGATAAAGAAGTTAGATGAGATGCATTAAGAGCTTTATAAAAGATTTATAATTTTTTTAATCTTTACAAGGTTTTATGTTTCATCAGATCAACAATTGGATTTTCATGAAGGTCACTCATTCAGTCATGTCACTGTATTATAAATAACAAAAGGGAGAAGGTGACCATGAAATAAATTATGTTCTTCTTGATGGCCTTGGCCTGTAAAAGGCCTTTAATACTTGCCAATTATAAAAGTTATAATATTATTATTATTTGGAATATTGGAACATTGGGGCTTCAGGGGTATGCATTGAACTAATTTCACTCTATATCTAAATTCAAAGAAACATGTGAATGGTTCGGATTCTAATTATGGTAATATAACTTGTGATGTTATACAAAGATCAGTTCTTGGACCGCTACTCTTTTCATCATCATATAAAAATGAATGATTTATTCAGAAATTATCATTTTACTCTTTTTGCTAATAACGCAAACATTCATGACAGTAGTTAGAGCACTTTATAAAGTTTCAGGAAGTTTCGTATACTTGATTCAAGTCGTAAACTGAAATATTTGGAAAATGACTTATAATGCCAATAAACTATCATTTCATGTTGGAAAAACCAATAATTTCATGTTTTAACTAGACTAGTCTGCATTAGCTACGCAAGGAGTTAAGTCTTGTGACTGTTAAATTGACCATATTAATATTGGATTTCGTTTTGTCAGTTTCTCAGTTAATTTATTTCTTCCCTTTTCATTTTATCACAAACTTTTTTCTTTCAATCAACAAATCAATTCTTTCTGCTAGTCTGAACCAGTATATCATACGTGTAATTTTGTTTCAAGTAGCACATTTGTTCCAAAAACTGGATTTTTCATGAGAAGTTATCTCATCTCTGCCTCCTGAATCCCAGAAATAATCTGCTTTAGCACGCTTTTGTTTGCGTTATTCCTTGACTAACGTTATCTTCTTTGAGGTACCTACGTTATTGAGTGTTACTTAAACTTAATTGAATTTTGTCTATTCTATTTAATGTAGGATTACACTGTTTTAATATGCGTCTTTGTCTCTTGGTTATTTCTTTGATCATCTGTTACTTACAAATTTACTTAAAATTCGCAACTCTTTGAGGTACAGGAAAACAAATACAATAGTAACAGTCTATGGCGATTGTTTCTTTTTGAGATTTTTTTTGGGTTTTTTTTGCAGCGTTCTTTTTTGTTCTTTCCTTTAGTGGCGTAGCCAGACTTGATCTGTTGGGGAGGGGGCAAAACAAAACCAGCAAATCGAATCGAACCGAACCAAAAATACTTATGTCCTTACCCCCACCACAACAGGTCAGAGTCATAGAGGCAATCTTTTGCGATTGTTTGACTCTTTGGTGCTGTTCTTGTTGTTAATCTTTGCATTGTGCTGTTTAATTTTCGTTCTCGTTTTGTAATCTTGATTTTTGCATTCGAACAGAATTTTTGTTCGAAATGCTGTTGTTTTTCGTTTTTGTTCCGTTCTTTTTTCTTTTTCCCTGTGCTTTTGGTAGATCACAGTTTCTGTTGTTTTGTGATTCTTATGCTTTATGCATCTTGACATCTTAAATTTCAATTCTGTGTTCATAAGCTTTGAAAATCGTAGTTTCTATTTTATTTGTTACCAACAACTTTATTGCTGTTTGATCTTCTTATTTACTGTTTGTTTTATATTTTTTTCTAATGTTAATATCGACTTCATTCCTCCAACATTAGCTTCATTTTTCAACTTTTTTGAAATAATGAATCAAAACACTTCAATAATCTTAGCAATGTGGAGAGTGCTTGATGAATTGCTTTGGGAAGGAGATTCCTTTTTTTATGAAATCAAATAGAATACAAAGACACAATTTGTTATTCTTTTGTGCGTTGGCAAGTATATTTTGGTTAAATCAAAATTTTACTGCGTTGTCATTAACCAAAGAAAAAACCTTGACTATTTATCATCAATTGAATTTTTGCCTATTTATCATCAATCTTCACACAATACTTTCTAACTGTGAACATCAATGCTACCACCATACCACACAGCGGAGGACATATAATGCTATAGGACATTTTGAAGTTAATGACGTAAATTGAGGGTCTTTAAGCTCAACTTCCGTAACCCGTAATAGGTGTAAGTGGCCTATTTGAGTCAAGTTGCCATCAAATTTAACACTCATTTAAAATCTCTTATATAATAACAGCAGGTGTTTGAGGTCTATCCACTGGTTAGTTGTTTTGTTTTGGTTTTGGTTTGTTAGATTTGCTTATATTGGTACTAAAAATAGCATTTACGTGGCCAATGTGCAGACTCGCGGGAAATAATTACAATATTTGGGTTTACGCATAGGCTAGAGTAGCTGGAAATGAGTAGCCTACGCGTATCATTGAAGTATCGAGGCTGCACTCAGGCAGGCTAGAATGAGACAATCTTCCTATGCAAGAAATAATACAAATGCATAGGTGTGTGCAATGTGCATATATGAACATTTACTTAATTCAAATGCTTCGATATTTGTTTTGTTTGAATCACACGTATTATTCAAATATTCCAGAGACGTCAGAGCCAGGGGCTCCGTTCCGCCCAGAATTTGTGAATGTATTTTTATGGCACTTCTTAAGGCTCGTGTACCCTTTTAGAGTCGTGCCGCTCGAGCAAGAATCACTTCCTAACGTCCCTGCAAATATTCAAGTTTATGAATGTTAGAATTTGCAGATGGAGCTAATTTCGCAAATATCTACAGTGTGTGCCAAAAAATAACGGAACATCTTTGACGAGCTACCAAAAATTGTGTACTCAACGGATTACAACGAGTAGCTACAATTGATAGTCACGTCAAAAGTACTAGACAACTTAAAAAAGATTTTTGGCGATTTGTTTATGCTTGTGCTTGCATTACAAACGATTATCCAAAAGTTTGGACCTCGCTGAAGCTCGTAAACATTGATACCATTGAGGTCAAACATTGACTTCATACTTTGAAAGGAAATGAAAAGCCTTTATACAAACTGCGAAAACTAGCGTGTAAAACTAAAAACGCATGCAAACTGAAAGAGTCTTTGGCCTTGTTCGAACGCCGTACTTCTCGTGTGCCGAGCCTAATTGACGAATTAAGCACACGAGAAGCACGGCGTTTGAACTAGGCCTAAACTAGTTAGAAATGATTTTTTTCGATGCATGTTCTTCCATAAAGATTTTTGAAAAAGTTTCGATCTCCCAGAATCTCTAAAAAAAATTATCAAATTTCCAAAGCTTGAGAGTATTTAATAATCGTCATCCGTGCAGTACACGATTTTTTATAGCTCGTCAAAGATGTTCCGTTTTTTTTTACGCACCCGGTATTATAAAGATCATATTTATCGAAAGACCATATTCATCAAAACAACAAAATTTTATGCGTTTATCTATGGTTCAGTTACATGTATTTTTATTCGTTGGTCTCTGCAGCCAGGGGGATACAAATTGAAATCGATCTCTGATTTTAATATTATTAATAGAATGCTATGCCACATCTCTATTTCGAAGCAGCTGATCCACTAGATAAGCATTGAAACTTGTCTGTCGCCCCTTTTTATAAATATGGCGCCCTTTTCAAGAATCTCTTTTCATAAATATCAGCCCCTATGCTGTCTCCTTTGGACTGCCCCAAGTCTGTATTCAGGCTAATTGTTTGTCCGTTTGCCCGTTTGTTCGTGATCAAGCTGTTGATAAATTGAAATTTAAGGCACCCCCGTCACGGATGAAACATACAGCACAAACCGAGTACTTCATTATTCATATTGTTTACTTTTTTTAAAGTTCTTTCTTTGTCTCTAAATGATGATCATTCTGATAATACTTGAAGCAAGGCTTACATTCAAGATGACAGAGAGGTAATATTTGTCATTGCGATTGTAATATAAACAACATACATTTACATGGTATGAAAGGCCAGGCATCATTAAATTTTAATGCATGCAAATAAAATCTAATTTCAATGTGAAATGCAGATTCAATATGAATGGCAGTGAAATAAAATGCTTCTACAATGTCAATATAGAATATTCAAGCAATTTTCCCTTTTTTATCACTCTTCGGTAGTAGCATTTTTCTGGCGAACAATCTTTTGGGCGTATAATCCTTGTTTGTGATGGCGTATGTTGGGAGTAGTGAAATTGTGTGTAAGTTGCACGTGGCCTAAAACGTTTTTGCCGTTGTTGTTGTTGTTGTTGTTGTTGTTGTTGTTGTAAAGCAGTGACCAGTGCAATACGCTTGTTTCATAGACTTTACAATAAGAGAAAAATTGTTTTCTCAAACCTTGCAAGAAGGTATATCGAAACAAGGGAAATGAAAGCACTGTGGTCGTTATCTCGTTACGATGGACTATTCATGAGTTTATTCATACATACATAATTGATGACCTTGCATTACTAGGACTTATTAAGTGTTGTCGTGGTAATACAGTATTTATATATAAGTTTTGTTATAGATATTTTTGCCTCAGCCTAAAATTAGGCTGGGAAAGAAACAAATCAGTTGAGAAAAAGGCGGCATATTATGAAAAATGTGAGCTTTGGAAAGATGGTGGTTTGACATGTTTCAACTGCCTAGTTTTCTGGCTAACTTAGGAAAGTAATGGGCAGGTCGGCCGCAGGCCAAGAGTGGTGGACGCTACTGTTATCTCAGTTTTGATCACTTTTTTTAATCACTGGTACTATTTTTCTGATTTTGAAAGGATAGCTGAGTTGTTGGCTGCAGGTTTTGTTGTTAGAAATTTGGCTCAGAAGCACAGCTTGGCTTGGCCTTTGTTTACAGAGAGATATTTTTTGTTAATCGAAGAACATGGTGAAGAAACTTTGCAGTTTGAGGGTGCGTCGTGATGGTCATATCATCAATTACTACAGTATATAGCAGATAAATTTTATTTGAACCCATTCTCTTACCATCAGCAACAGAATTTCAGGGCATTAAACAAAGATGGAATTTTATTGCATATTGGAAGCTGTGTACTTTGCTAATATTTGCAATTTGGCAGACAATATAATCTTTATAATGGCTATTTGTGAATGTTCTTGCATCACAATGCTTCAATTAATCAATCAATCAATCGATCTGTGGGAAAATATTAGTGATATGTAATTGTAATTTTATGAATAAATTATGAATAAACTGTTCTATGCTAATAGAATGTTTTGAACATTCTCTTACACAGAATTGTATTCGTTTTTCATTTTACTTGATAATCGTGATGACAGAGGCTGGACTTGAATTTGTGCAACAGAAACTTTTCTTGTTTGACCGTGACGGATCCTTTTATTGGTGTGATGGAACTTTTTATTTGTGTGATGGAACGTTTTATTTGTGCGACGGAACGCTTTATTTGTGTGACGGAACTTTTTATTTATGCGATGGAACGTTTTTATTATATTACGGAACTTTTTATTTGTGCGACGGAACGCTTTATTTGTGTGACGGAACTTTTTATTTGTGCGACGGAACGTTTTATGTGTGCGACGGAACTTTTTATTTATATTACGGAACTTTTTATTTGTGTGACGGAACTTTTTATTTGTGCGACGGAACGTTTTATGTGTGCGACGGAACGTTTTATTTATATTACGAAACTTTTTATCTGTATGACGGAACGCTTTATGTGTGCGACGGAAAGTTTTATTCATATCACGGAACTTGTAGTTTTCTTTTGACGGAACACTTTACTTGTGCGACAGAAACTTTTATTTCTGGGACAACAGTTTTATTTGCACCAACCAATCCTTGTTTGCGAAGATTGTTTTTTCATTGTGCGTTGCTGTTGTTGGGTAATATCGCCTATTGAAGATTGAAGAAAAATTTATTTATATTGACTATGGTAAAACGACATATCTAATTTTAAGGGGTTATGTTTTTGTTCAATTTACGAGCGCGGGTCTACGAGTGCGAGTTTACGTGTGTGGATTTACGAGTGCGAGTTCTACTTTACGAGTTTAGTTTATGAGCACGAGTTTATGAGTGCGAATTTGCGAGTATGAGTTCTACGTTACGAGCTTCGTTTACGAGTAGCTACGAGTTCTACTTTACGAATTTAGTTTATGAGCACGAGTTTATGAGTGCGAGTTTGCGAGTATGAGTTCTACGTTACGAGCTTCGTTTACGAGTAGCTACGAGTTCTACTTTACGAATTTTAGTTTATGAGCACGAGTTTACGAGTTTAGTTTAGGAGTTTAGCTTACGAGTGCGAGTTTATTAGTATGAGTTCTACGTTACGTTATCGAGTGCGAGTTTACTGGTCTAAATTTTGAAGTCAGTTCATGGGCTTTAGGAATTGTGGTGTGTGCTTTTTGTTTTTGGTTCTCCATCACCCATGCATTTTATTGTGTCAACATAAGTATGCGATTTTACGAGCTTACTTCTTGACATTGCTTAGGCTACCCCCTGAAAACAAAATGACAATAAAAATTGAAGTATAATAAATTGCTGTTGACTATTCTATAATTTATTGCATGTTTACTCTACTGATAATAAACAACTTTCCTTTGGTGAAAAAGGCTCACATATTTAGCAATAGAATCTTTAAAGATTATTTAACAAATCTAAACATCAATCTCGTCTCCTTGTTATTTATTCATAATGTTTCCTTATTTCGTAGAAATCCTTCAATTTAGAATTCAGCTGGCTTTTAAAAAATTCATGAGTATTATAAAATGAGTATGGTATTATTAAATTCTTCACTTAAAAATCCAAATCACTCGTGCGTCTGTGGTCAGATGAAAAGAAGGATCGTTCATTGAAAATTCATTTAATTGATGAATTAATTTAACTTAATGTAGTAATTATAATTAATTGAAAAGATTTTCATGTTACCGATCAGAGATTTCCATACGGGGATAATAGAATGTGTTAAATGTGGTAATTAATGAGAGGAGATGAGATGAGGCAAGCTTTCTCTACGATTGTTGAATATGGTATTCGTCGCACAGAAATGTTTATCCTGCGATCTCTCTTCAAGAATCTGAAGGTATCTGACCTGAATTATTATTTTATTGCTTGTAGTAATTATGTTGAAATTTCACAAAAATTTACTTTGTTTCCCTGAATTTTTTTTTTTACTGTCGTTGAAAATGGCGGGTAGATGGAAGTTGGTATTTGAAATAGGAATATATGAACTTCAGTCTTGTCTTGTTTCTAGTATCATCTGTCTCAGCAATGTAATAGGTTGCCTTACACGTTTTTTATTTTAAAAAATCAAGCTTGGGCCCAAGTAAGCTATAGGTTTCTAAATTTTGAGGCAAATTTTTGTTGATTTTAGAGCACTAAAAGTGTCTTTAAGAGTTTCTTAATTCCTTGCTTTTTTTATTCCGACTTGACTGAAAGTAAGATGTTAATTGGCACAGGCGGGTAAAAGTTGGGAGTCTTGTTTCTAGTATCATGACTATGCTGGTACTAAATTTCTTACAATTCGGTGTCTTACAAAAAACGTACACTGCCGTTACCGTTACAGTTAGCACGCATTATTTTATTTTCCAATGATCAGTGGCGATTCTTTCTTCTTTTGCCTGGTATTGTTTTGTCTATAATAATCTTGGATTCCTTTACATGAGACCGGCATGCGTCCCGGTGTAATACGTACGACCGGCACTAAAAGGTGACATATGATTTTGTACCAGCTTGATTTTCATGTAAAAGGCCTCTAGGAAACTGCTGAAGTGACAGCAGCAACAACGAGGAACAAAATTTTAGGACTTATGTAGTGAGTCTATGAGGCAGCAAGGTTTGTCCCAATCAATAGGATAAGTTGCGATTATACACGACACGTATTATGTTTTGTAAGAAATCAGTTGTAAGAAACTGGAGGCGGAAATGATATTACAATGGAATATATTGTTCTATTCTTTCCTGTAACAATAGAAAACAATAGATAATGATAATAACCTACCAACTCCGGACCTTGGTTTCTTATAAAAGAAATACTCATAGAGCATAAATATTTTTATTTTTTGAAGAAAGTTTTTTGAGAATTTGCGAAGCTGTGTTTGGAGAATTTGCGAAGCTGCCCATGAATTCCGTTTCTGCAAATTTACACGGGACGTTTGATCATTGATGATTGAATTGATGATTGAATTGATCAACCAGAAAATCCAATGCACCATGGGTCTCGGTGGTTTCTTAAGGGCATTCACAAATCCGTAATCGTAAAGAGGATTTATTTGGGACCAGAAGTTTGATTTATTAATAAAAGCCACAACACGGTGAACTATGAAGATATGCCTGTTTGGAATTTTTTTATCCAACTGTGTGATTTAGGAAGAAATTACATTTGCTTAACTTGAAGTTTGAAGTTTTAGAGATGTTGGTTGAAATATTTTTTTTGGACTTCTGTCTGTTTTGGGAGATAAACTTGCTATTTGAAGTGAATTTTATTTGTAAACAATAAATAGCATCAGTGGCAGTGGCGTGGCTACCTTTTTTTTCAGTCTTCTAGTTTTGGGGACAAAGACCCTGTTTACACGAGAGAAACTGGATCGATCCCAAATTGGTACGGATAGGCCTTACGTTCACACGGGTTCGCTCAGGATCGATCCGCTAACCGTGCCAATTTGGGTTCCCTTACCAAAGCGATCCAGTTGTGTGTGTGGGATTGATCCCAAATCGTTCCCACAAAGTCTCGTGTTAACACCTTCCATAGTCAATAGAAAACATAGTCAATAGTAAAACATAGTCAATAGTAAAACATAGTCAATAGTAAAACATAGTCAATAGTAAAATATAGTCAATAGTAAAATATAGTCAATAAAAACATAGTTAACATGCTGTCCACTATTCTATTATTTTGATTGTTCTTGATTACGACGAAAACATGGTGGCCGTAAATGTAATCCAAAACAATTTGGAGCAGTAACCCCGTTTCTTCATCAGTCCAAATGAATATTTTGACTTTCTTTGACGACGTTGATGTGTATTCGCAGCCATTTTAAAAGTTCGTATCTGGCGCGGAGCAGTGGTGGTTTGGCGGGTTTTCCTAAACGCACGCGCGATTCAATGCGAATCAGTTTGGGATCGATCCCGTGTGAACACATTTTGATCAATCCGGACAAAATAAAAGTGTCCGGATGATCATGGTGTGAACTTGGCTTAAACCTATTTACCACCCTTTAGTAAAATTGGATCTTGTGTGTAGGAAAATATTAAAGGAGTTCATGTGGGTGATAATTAGCATCAGGTGAGAGTGAGGTGCTATGTAAACAAAGACACTTTTATTTCCTTCGAGTGTAATCAAAATACCATTGTATGGGGATCACAACATCGGAATCTCCATGGTGATTGTGAATTATAGTTTGATAGGACAAGTAATTATTCAATGACGTGTTGCTTTGTTTGTTAATGAATCAGGGGTTGGCATTTAGCACGAACTGTAATCTGGAAGCATTCAATTTCAATGTGTTTCGCTTTGTTTTGTAGACCACTGAATATTCAAGTTCATCTGAAGAAGAAGACACAAGCATGAGTCCATACGGAAAAACTAAATTAACTGACTCGCCTTCAAAGGTAGTGCTTTGATTTTTTAGTTGTTTTTCTGACTGTAAACAATGTGTTTATACCAAACCACGTAACATCACACAGACAAAAAGACAATTTCCCTCTGCTGTTTGAGGTTGTAGTGCACTAGTATTTCGCCAAATACTATTTCGCCATTTCAGGTATTTGGTGTCTCTTTAATCTCCAACACAACAATCCAAAAGAGAGAGTTCCTTCTGAACATTTAGACTAAGTTCTGAAGTGGTGTTTCTGTTCTTAAATATGTTCTTAAAAATTAAAACAGTTGTTTTTATTTTTATGTTTCCATGGCCATGGGTATTGTGGACACGAATTATGTCTGCCTAAATGGATAAATTTCTGTTTCTTTAGTTACGTTGTTTGTTATCATTTAATTTTTGTTTGTTTTAATTTCATCAGAATCATTCTTCTCCTGGTTCGGTGTCTGTTGTTTTGCTTGCTGTCATTTGGTTCGGCCTAAATGCGCGGCAACCGTTTAAAACGTAGGCCACACCACAACAAAGCCCAAGAAGAGAATATAGGAGTGCCAAAAATTTATAGGAAGAACCGGAAAAATTGAAGATATATATTGAAAAATAATCCAAAAACACTTGATCATAACATATCAAATTAATGTACATAAAACCACACCTGTGTAACTGCTTCAAAAATTTAATTTCAATCCTCGAATTTATTTTTTAAAGTATATTGTCGTTGCTCCGGAATGGAGATTAGGTTTGATAAACATACTTTCTTTTTCAGATAATTGCGGAGGCTCAAAGAATTTTATATACTCAAGAAAGTGTGACGGAGGAGAAAAGGGATGGAAATTCAAACTGCATAACGAGAACTACAATAGAAATGAGCGGAATATTAGTAAAGAAAGACAATGACGATAATGTGAGTTGAGAAGTTGTTGGTTAGCCTTTTCACGCCCGGATTTATTTCTGCTATAAGCAGGCAAATCTTATTCAAATATTATTTTGCAGGGGTGTAGCATTTCTGCAAACCAATTTAATTTTTAAGATAATCTTAAGCTGCAATATCTGAAATCAATATAAGGTTCTGCCCGAATTTACTCCCTGAAAATATGACGTTTTACGTTATTTGTCAATGGGCCATATAACCCTTTCCGGGGTGAAAGGGTTAAATAAATGATTCCAATGATTGATAACCTAAGGTTTACTTCAAACGTCGCACAGAGCAATGGAAGAAAAATAGGCCTAAACAAAAGAAGACTGCTCTTGCACAACCGAGATCTCGTCGAAAACTGCTATACTTTCCATGCTGGCTTGTGTCGAGTCAAAGTTCAGGGGTCATCCTAAGGGAAAGTTAGAACTGCCCATCTTGTGAAGAGGGTTAGGCCAGCTAAGCGAGCCGAGAATTTGGAAGGGACCAATTGTACTCTCCGGAAAGTTTTTGTGACCACGCCCTTCTGATTAAAACGACCTTAATAAGTCTCATTGCCTATTGATCTTCCACGAAAGTCTACATCAGGTCATAAATCGCAAAAATAATTCGCATAAAACACCGTCAGTAACTTTTTGTGATGGTATGAATATAATTAAAAGGGCAAAGAAGAAATTAAAATGACTTCGCAAAATTTCTAGCTTCAATGTTTAGTAAAAGATCTTTTGGTTTCATTTTGAAAGTAACTGTGAAATTATGGCTTGTTTTATTTGCAATCAGCTCTTCCCCGTTTTTGGCAATAACTAATTAAAAGTTTAGAGCTTATTATTTAAGTTTAGAACCCATTATTTAAGTAAAACTGCCAGGCCTGTACATGTGAATCTTAGTGGGCGTGCGTTAATTCGCAAGCCTTGGCGATTTTAGGGGTGCGATGGCGTGCGATAACAATTTTAGGCCGAAATGAATGTTATTTCAGGCCTCGTACACACCACTCTGTTTTCATTTTGATCCGTTTTTGCTGGTGATAGCGAAGCTTGTTTATGTCCCCGTTCAGATTGATCCATTCTCAAATAGAAATGATTAGAAACGCTGGGAAATTAACATTTGCTTCACGAAAACAACGCTATCATTTTCTTTTCGAAAAGGAGAACTTTTTCAAATGTCTCCATTTATGGTGTTCACACTGGAACTGATCCGTTTTCAAAACAACCCGTTTTCATTTGGCTTTATTTTCATCAACGTTTTTAAAATTCTCCATTGTCATAGCCGATTAATTGAGGATTAACTGCATAATCCAGTTTGTTTCTCTTCTTGTTTTTTTTTCTGTGCGTTGTCGCCCATTTTATTCAATCTTTCACATTTTATATAAGAATTTCTGATATGGCCTTCGGTTTTACAAAGAATATTTTCATAAAAAGTTGAAATTTTAACAGGGAATTAGCGCTCTCAATAGAGCTTTCCACGTGCGATCAAAAGCACGCCTTGAAAATTTTAGGTGTGCGCGTGCGATCGCACGCCTCAAACATACAGGCCTGAACTGCCCTAAAAATTTACTAAAAATTTATTTTTTACACGATTCACTGAATCCTGAGATTTTTAAAATTTTTGTTTTTTGAGAGGTCTGGTAACTAAAATGTCATGGTGAAAACGTTAATTGTCATTTATTTGCTGTCTATGCAAATTTTTAATGATTTTGCTTCTAGTTTTAGAGTAATTAGGCATTTTATGTTTTGTCACTTGCATAAGACCAACTAATAACGTCACAAATTGTCAAAATGTTTGGCAAATTCCCAGAAGCTTCCTACCACGAAACGACACCCTCGAACCTTTGCACTTGAAAAACTACAAAAGGCACTTAAAAACCGAAAAATGCCTGGGACCCCCCCACCAGGGACACCTTCGTTTTAAAGAATAAAAAGGTTCCTGTCATATGCACTTTAACATGTGTCTATGTTCTTCTATGTCATTATTGTTCCTCTTATTTCAGCTTTATATTAGAATGCATTTGAATCAAACATACTGAATTTATTTGGTTGAAAGTGTTGTCATCCTGTCATAGGAACGTATAGCGAAGTTTAGTATTAGATATCTTACACACAATATATGTATAAGTAAAGTGTATATAGTATAAATATTTACGTATGGTTATTGTATGGTATATTATGGTACGTATCGATCGTAATGTGTGTATGGTATAAATATGTACGTATGGTTATTGTATGGTATACTGAAGTACATATCGATCGTAATGTGTGTATGGTATAAATATGCACGTATGGTCATTGTATTGTATACTATGGTACGTATCGATCGTAATGTGTGTATGGTATAAATATTTACGTATGGTAAAATGTAGTACAACATGGTACTTATAGTAAGGTAAGTATGGGTGGGGGCTAATTTGAAGTCGGACTCTTTCCTATGGGATAGCTACGTAAATATAAATACTGCGAGATAACTACACATGAAAAATAACAACGTACTTATATATATATATAGCTAACAGAATTCGCCGAATAAAATTTGAAATAACAGGCTTAATGAAATATGAAATTCGAGGGTTGGGGCTTATTTTAGTGTTCATGTCTAATTCGAGGATTTACGGTAAAATATGAATATTAATGAATGATAAAATGTAGTATTGCATTGCAGTAAATTAAATTTACAGTTGTAAAAATCTTCAAGAATGATAAAGGATAATATAATTTGATACGTATAGTAAGGTAAGTATATTATAAACATTTAGGTATGATAAGGCTTAGTATGATACGGTACGTATAGTAAAGCAAGTATTGTACGAACGTTTACGTGCGGTAAATATGGTACATATAGTCAGGTATAAGTAAAATATGGCGTTTACAATAAAGCTAATTAAAGTATAGTGCAATATTTATGTTAGTATACAGTATAGCATTTAGTAGAGTTTTTTTTTGAAGATTCAAGTTTCTTTGCAGGAGAAGTCGAAGAAGTCTGTCAGGTTTAACGAAAGCATAGAGCTACACGAATACACGTTAGAGCGAGCCGACAGCATTGCATCAGTTGACAGTGCATTAATTGCTTCGGTATTGGACGCCAGCGACTTACTGGCAAGTGACAGTGAACTCAGCGAAGACGATTCAAGTGAGAACTTAACAGTAAAGAAACGAGTTGGATTTGCACTTCCTGAAAATTACAATGAAACACATGATCTGGACCTAACGTCGAGCATCGATTCGTTTTCATCACTAGTAAGTCAAACTTTGGCCTCGTCTATAAATAGTTGTATTTTCTTATGAGTTTTTATCTCCCATTTACATGACAAGTCATCGAAAAATAGTCTTGTTGGAAACGTTGGAAAGAGTAGTGCTTTTTGAAAAAATTTCTTGAAAGCGTATCTTTTATGGAAACGTATCTGTGTAGCTGCCGAAAACTCATTTTTCTGAAAGCACTGCAATGGGATTGACAGCTACACGATGCCAAACTAGCGCTTTTCAAATGACGAATACATTATATTTTGATTGAACGACGAATGTCTTTACGTCTTCAAAGTGAATGCATTTTGCTGAAAGCATTGCAATGGGATTGACAGCTACACGATGCCAAACTAGCGCTTTTCGAATGATGAATACATTATATTTTGATTGAACGACGAATGTCTTTACGTCTTCAAAGTGAATGCATTTTTTAAATGTTTCTCGTGTTTACGCAAGCATATTTTGATCCTTTTTCAGTGAAATGATACTAATCTTTTTGCAAACCCATCTTTGTAGAGGGGGCCAATCATACTCGTCCTGAATTTAGCAAAGAATTTAATAGTATATGTTGTATTAATATGGTAACGTTAACAACACACCTCAAGGACATGAAACAATTCGAATAAAGCATTTAATTTATTAAAATTGAAAAAGTTGACATCTACATCATAAAATCATCACAGAGAAAATGCAGTATCATTTATGAGAAAGATATGGTTTCATTATTTCATTATTTATCAATGATTTTATAAGACGGGTTTTTTTGGCTAGATAAAATAATTTTCGTATTGTATATTAGACTAGATCTTTTTATCATTTTTAAAAAAACGTTTTAGTCAGTATGAGAAGAAGACTGTATTGAGAGGTGTATAGCTTGCATGCAGAATTTTCTATTGAGGAGTTGGGAAACTTTCTGGCTTTTTCTGGGAGACAGAATTTTTTTGTCGGTTCTAGATCATGGCTGAGATAAAATACACACCTCATCTCTAGATATTTGACAAATAGCAGTTATAAGTTTCGTTTTTGAGGAGTTATTTTGAAAAGATTATTTTAAGAATAATATTTGTCATATACCTGGAGATGGCGTGTGTCAATATCTCTCCTGTGATTCAGCAGTACAAAAAATAAAGACTGCAAGAGTGTTTGTATTTCAATCTTGATCTTCAATTCATTTGTTTGCATGTGCAAGATGCAAAAAGTGTCTAATGTGAATGGCTGTGAAAAAAATAATAATAGCTAAAACAAACAAAAATTGTCCAATGCTAAAAAATGAACAGAAATGAAATAAACAAAAACACAATTAGAAAGGTCCGAAGTCTGGGGCGCTGAAACCGATTAGAAATAGAATATCCGATTGCCCGGAATATATACTACCTGATTTCCATGTTTCCGCACATAGTGTTTTCGTGCCTATTTATGAACCTGGGCGTGGAAGGGTTGAGTAACGAACGGAGTAGAACATTTTAAAAAGCTGTCAATTTACTTTTGTGCAGCTGCATTCATTCAAGCATAATTATTTCGTGATCATTTTATTGCAGGATTTATCGATACCCTCCACGATCGAGGAATTTAATCCAGGGCAAAGTGTTGACGATTTAAAAAACGAAAAACAGAAACTTCAGAAGGAAATCTTGGATTTACGGAAAGATTACGAATCAGATGTAAGTACAATCATTTCAAATTCTCCTATGCTTAATCCGTGAATGATAAATCGATGTTAAGTTTATATTCTGAAGCCACACAACAGAGCTGAATTTTGTAACAGT
Organism: Phacellophora camtschatica; assembly: GCA_036873815.1. Classification (NCBI taxonomy): domain Eukaryota; kingdom Metazoa; phylum Cnidaria; class Scyphozoa; order Semaeostomeae; family Ulmaridae; genus Phacellophora; species Phacellophora camtschatica. The sequence continues at coordinate 19,898 of JAYJMH010027433.1, forward strand.
AGTGAAATTGACTCACTGGTTTCAAAGCGATTATATCTCGTGGACAAAGCGAAACTTTCTCAACTGAAAATTGAAAACATTTCCTCCGCAACAATGTTTGTTTTCGTTTTCCAGTTGAGAGAGTTTTGTTTCGTTCTCAAGGGATAATTTACTTAGGTTGCATTGGTAACTCGACATTAGAGAGGTTTAGATCGGAACCAGTACCAGTGCGCGTGCAAGGTTGGAAAATGCACTTCAAAAGGCATAGCTTTATTTGTAAACCTGACATTGTATTTTCGTAATGTCAAAGGCCCTTTTACTCGCGGGAAGGGCTACCCACTGATAAGACCCTTTTACCCGCATGAAGGGTTACCCATTGATAAGACCCTTTTACACACGGGAAGGGCTACCCACTGATAAGACCCTTTTACCCGCGGGAAGGGCTACCCACTGATAAGCAATGATTACTCATTGATAGTCAATACTAATATTTTGGGGGTATGCAGAGATGGAATTTTAAACTAATTTCCTAGGTTTTAACGGGAGTTTATCTTCTGGATTTTGTTTGTTTGTTTGTTTGTTTGTTTGTGCTACTACCTGCAAAATAAAACTTATAGACACGTGATTTTGCCTTTTTCTTAAAAATTAATTCGGGCGTGAGGCCAATCAATTGATCTTCTGGTTTGCACGTGCGATTATTTGGATTCGACACCCGTTTTTCTTCAGAATGAGAAACTAAATGAGATATTTTATAAAAATTATATTTGTGTTATTGTCTGATGAGTCTCTGTTTGCAGAAAATTTCCTGGGAGCGGAAATCGTCCCCTGCAAAAATTGTTGCAGCAAAATAAATAACATCTTCATTCTACATTGAGTTAATTAAATTTTAAGGAAATACAAAATTGTTTTAAAGAAGCAATAAAAATAGTCTTTATGAAAATTCTTAATAAAAAGGGTCATAAACAACGTGCATGGTACGCGCGCATGTACAAGCCAGAAGATCAACTTTGTTTGACCTGATCAAAGAATAGGGTTGAAACTTTGATTTGTGAATTCTGAATTCTAGGTACCCCATCAGCAATTAGGCAACTCAAATAGTTTTAAAGTGATTTGCATGATTTGTGATTTTGCTTGATATTGTTTTTAAAGTGATAAAATAATAAAAAGATTTGTAATCTGCAGTGAGGTATTTTACTTTCGAGAGTGAACAATCAAATTTCCAGCCAATAGCCAAATTGAAAATAGCCGAATTTTATTTTCGCTTGCAAAACTATCCTGGATTTATTCATTGCCAAACAGGAAACAAATCCTAGCTTGCAGAAAGTTCGTTTGTCATTAGGGCCTAAATGAAGGGATATTCAACCGAATACTGTTTTTCTCTGTATAACAACACCGATTCTTTTAATTCATCAGTGCTTTTAGACAAATCACTCAATAAGTAGTTTGTTTTAGCAAGGATAGTACACGTTTATATTTCAAAGCAGTTTTGTTGATGCAGAGTTCCGAAGTTTAAATAAATCACAGGCTACTTTCCAGAAAAGTTGCCTACGCGCAGACCCAAATATTGAAAGTATAGGTACAGAGTCTGCACGTACGCTACAACGGTATAATGGTTTTAACAGCAATAACAACAATCATCGAAAATTGAAGAAAATAATACAGTATTATACTATACCATCATGAGTCATAACTGAACTTAAAATAAAATTAAACGAAAAAGAAAAATGATAATTTTACCGAGCTCGGAGGTTTCGTTTGTTTATCTTAACTTAATTATGATGCGTGGATATATAATAGCAACATAAATAGCATTAAATACAACAACATTAATTCTGAAAGGAATTTAATCACAATATGAATTAAGAAAAAATAATTTTGTTGCAAATGACGACGATGAGGCCGATCATATTGCAGGGAAGCCATACAAATTATTTATCAGCATGTGTATTATACTAATGTGTACATGTGTATTATACATGTGTATATGCGTATTACACATGTATATAGGTGTATTATACATGTGTATATGTGTATTATACATGTGTAATATAACGAAATGTGTATTATACGTTTGTTGCGCATTTGCTATCAAGCCATCGCATTACCAAATGTCTGAAGTTGTGGGTATTTGCCAATGATTGTTCGCTATTGGCGGTAGACTATTCCAAATTATTCTCAACTGAACATTACCAATTATAGTGGTCATATGGTCACATGGGGAAGTGCCGCTGCCGAAATTTTACCACGACCATGACCCAATCCCAGAATTTTAATCAAACCTAATAGTCTTTTTCTCACTGATTTATTTAAAACTTGAGAGGGCCTTTTTTAGCCTGCGTTTAAACAGGACTGGTTCCTTTCAGAAGAATTTAGTCAGTGAACTACGAACCAAGTTCAAATGATTGCTCTGAAACAAAATCCTTGGGGAAATTGGAAGGGAACGTGTTTTATTCTGTCTGGTTTCTATCTTGTTTTGTGTTTTCGTTTTCTCGATTTCTTATGATTATTTCCTTGCGTAACATTTATTCTTTGTCTCATCCCGATTTCCCAATATTGAAAGAGTCCAATTTCCGAACATTCCAACATTTCACATTCTGTCTTTAAGATAGTCATCCACATTATCCACACGCATAATACTGACCACAACGGGGTCAGTGGCCGCGGCAATAGTTGTGGGTCTGATTGTTGAGCAAAACACAACAATGGTCGTCAACAAAAAACATAACATTGAAAAGGAATTTCATCAACATTGTCATTCATTGTTCAGTGCGTGATGAAAGATAAAGAACAGACCTCCATGTTCATATGTTTTGTGAGGACATGACAATACAAATGGGTTGAGTATTACATTTCCCAAAATAATTTCATGGGTCTTTTGCAGGGTCTTTAGGTCTAGTCTCTAGTTTTTATCACAATTTCTCCTTCGTCCATGTCGTTTTAGGGTTTTGTATAAGGGGCTATGGCTAATGTGCCGTGGTGCCGTGTCGTGTTAGGACAGGCTCTCACAGCTTTGAGTTTGTTTATTGGCAACAAACTGATGCAAAGTCAAGGTGAAACACATGTTTTGTGTTACAGGTGCAAGGGTTTGGCCATAATTTATTAAAAAGCAGATTGTTTCACTTCAAGAGCTATAAAATTTTTCGTCGTTCGTTACTGTAAACAAGAATAGAGAGGAAATTTTTCTGCAGCGTAAAAGGCCACATGGCATTCTATGCATTCGATAGGATAGAGCAGAGGTGCGTATGTAGTTTCTGTGTTGTACTTTTTTGATCATAAATATGACTTCAGAATTTAAACTGCGGCTCACAGGTCAGCTGAGGCTCATCAGTCAGAGCATCAGTCCGGACACTCGGTTACATATGCCTTCAATAAACCAGTTTGTGTTTTCGACCCAGAGTTTTCCAGTTACACGTTGGAGCACCTACACTGGATTGGATTTGTTTCAGAAAGCTTGTTTCAGAAGATTTCTTTGAAAGTAGTTGCAAGTTAGTCTGGCGCAAGATCATGGCTACGCACTAGGAAAGCTCGGGAAGTATGACTTCAAGCGGACTAGCAGCGGGTTTGATTTGAAAAAAGTCCGAGTCGACTTCAGTCAGTTACTTTTCAAATACAACTTCACAATCAAAATCAACACTAACAGGGTGTAACTGGGAATCAAAGAATGGGAATATCAAAGCATCATTCACACAACAAGCCAGTCTGTTATCTAACCTACCCCCCTCTCCCCTCCTTCCTTCCTTCCTTCCTAAAAACATGATGATGTTGCATCTTTTGGAGTTTGACGCTGACGCAAATTAATCTTGAAGTGAAAGTGCAAACAATAGCCTATGAATGTCCTAAACAGGCTGTCTAGAATTAATAATGACAAGAAATAATTCTCTGTTTTTCAATTGTTTACTTTATTCGCTCTATTTTTACAGACCCTGTTCATGGGCTATAATAATAACAATAATAGAAATCAAGGATAAAAGTTTGTAAACTAGGAAAGCTCGTAATCACAATGAACGAAAGGACAACTGATCCCATGTCCAAAGGGCGGGTCAAAGAGCAGCTAGTGGTTGGTGCAAATGGCAGGCACAATCAACACAATCTGATAACCCTATTGTCTCAAGTAACATCAAACCTGACACAAAATGCAGAGAAACAAGGACTTGTGTAATGGAGTGGAAGAATTCCCTGTTACTTTCACTGCCGTTTTACGTATGTTTCTCTCAAAATCTGCAAATTTCTAGCCCGACTTTATCAATACTAGTCTTCTTTATATCAGATGATTTGCTTTGGGTGCTGATATGAAATATTTATCGAAAAATTACAATTTTCTTACAAGGGCTCACAAGTTGTTTTTGCAAAAAATATTCAAGTTGTTATCTGCTATCTCAAACTCTGACGGGAAATTGAGGTCTGTTCGAGATATATAATGTTCATATTAATAGGCAGTTCTCCATAACAAGGCCAACAAGCGAGGAGAAATGAAAATTGGTTTGAAGCGAATGCTCGAGATACAAGGACAGTCGAAATATCGGAAACGGGCACTATTCCATAAGAAAGCCTAGCAACGAGAAATGAGAATTTGTTTGAAACAGCGAATGTTCAAGATAATGGGCAATCGATAAAGTGGCTGTGAACTGCATGTAGATGTATAATAAAAAGCTGTTAAAAAAAGTAAATTCTGAAAACAAAGATTTTAATTCAGGCTTTACGAAAGCATGTTGGATTTGTTATCTCACGAATCATAAACCATTTCTTGGTGGTTGCATTGCACGGGCAAAAAACAGCGGGCACAATAAAAATAGGCGTGCTGTCGGATACAAACAAAATAGGCTATGCGACAAAGACAGAAAACATTTTCATGTGAACCCAGCAGTTTTGTTTCCAAAACGAGGTCAATGGATGTGGGATTAAAAATATTGTGGGAGACAGGGTGAGCAGGTTTTCCTTACACTGTCATGCTGTTTGTTGTTTACTGTTTGCATGCAATCAAGGATCAAAGACAGCGAACGTAGCAAACAAAAATAAACCACGGGTTATATCATACATAAAATTAGTAAATAAAATTATTAAGGTTTCCTTGTCTTTTTTCTGTATTATTATTGGTTTAGAAACGATTTTCCTTGATAGTAACTAACTTGTGAAATTAGGCCTATTGTGACTGTTGATGAGTATTTTGAAATTTTAGACTAGAAATTTTAGACTAGAAATTTTAGACTAGAAATTTTAGACTAGAAATTTTAGACTAGAAATTTTAGACTAGTCTGAAATTAGAAAAAAATACATCAAGAGTCACAGCAGGCCTAAGTTCACGAGTTGGTTATTATCAAGCAACATCGTTTATAAACAAAGAATAACACAGAACAAGGCAAGGTAAACTTAATTTTATTTACACATTTTATGTGTGAAATAACCCGTGAATAAACCAAGCAGTTGATATTATTTCACCACGACTTGGACAACTCATTTTTTCGGACAACACTATCAATAAAATAAAGTGGTCTGATAAATTTTAAACTTGAATACTCCAAAAAGCCCCTGTCAGGTTTTTAATGAGACAACAAATCCAGCCTGCGTGTCCCAAAATACTGTTTCGGTTTACGTTGAATTTTAATTTTTCGCCTCTGTTTTTCTGTTGAATTGAATTTTCTTCGGAATTGAAGTTCAACGGAATTCAATGCAACGGAAACGGAAACAGTAAGAGATGCACAGACTAAGCAAATCAGGCTTCTTATTCCAATTTTGTATTGAATTTATTCAATCTTTAATCAAAGAAATGTTGAAAAAGCTATTTTTTTCGCAACTGTAAAAAGACAGGTTATTTTTTGTCATAACCAGAAATCGTGGCTTGTAGGCACGATTTCTTAAATTTTTCAGGATTTTCAGCTATAAATGTTTTTTAAATTGGTTCTCATTTTTGCTACCAAATTATATGACGCTGTATGAATGAGAAATGTTGTGCCAAATTTCTGCTAATACCAGGTGTCCCAAAATGATCTGTACACTCTTACCTGCTCAGACAATGTTTTCTTAATGACAAGTTTCGCATCTGGCAGACTCAGTTTTACTCAAAACGATTACATAAGCGATTACGTAGGCTCTGTCTTTGCGCATGGGCGATAATTTTATTATTGTGTCCATTATAAACTATCTATCTCAAATCTCAAACAGTGTTGCGTAGTTGCATAATCTATCATTGCTGATGGGCTATCTCTAGTGTTTGAGCGTTATATTAATTGCTTATAATGCGTTTGTGAAATAATCTCAAATTTTAATTGATATTTCTCACAGGTGGTTAATTGAGATTTCGCCATTGAGCGCTTTTCGCTTTTTTTTTGTGGTAATTAATCGTTTTATTTTTCATTAAAATTCGGGAAGAGTCAATAACATATTGATTGAATGCAAACGGATTTGTTTTGCTCATGAGACAACAACACTTCTCTGCTTCGGTCTGGGAACATTTCGTTGTAAATCTGAAACCTAAAAACTTAATCTTTATGTTTTAGTTAAGAAAACTGAAAGAAGAATACGAAGCAAGGAGAGAAAGTTATTTGACGGAATTAGAAGAGATGCGGCAAGCAATGGATGAGAGGTATTACTTTGATTCATTTTGATATCAGTTGTTGTCGTGGCATCAGCTACATTTGACTTATTGCAAGGGCATGTAAGTAGTGTCATCTGATGATAGTATAGTACAGTAAAAACCCGCATATCAGAACCTTTTTAGAAAAGGCTTATAAGAAGCTTCTCAGAAAAGGCCACACTTGTAGGCTGCTCGCTCGACCCTAAAATACTTTCGACGAAATAGTTAATGCAAATGAATTGACAGGAACGACGCAAAAAGCAATATGTAATGGCTAATATTTATTAAAGGAGTAATAAGTAATGATTATGAAAATAATAAGGATAACAATAATGATAAATGATGAAAAGATGAGAAAAATGATGAAAATAATTGTAATGACAATAACGATAATGTTGGGTATGATTACGATAACAATGATAAACATAAAGGAATTTTACTGGTTGACAGTATTTTAAGAACCTAATGTTATGAAGGTGAGCCCAACAATGGTTAATTTTAGGGCATATAAATTTTGGAGCTAAATTTTTGGACACAAAGTTTCAAAACATTCAAATGAAGGGAGTCAGTCTACTCACAATGTGTAGAAACTACATTAATTTAACTCCTATTTTCTTTTAAAATCTTTTTTTTTCTAGTTTCTTCAAAATTACAACTATTTTCAAAATTTGTTGTGAAATGTAGGGCAAAGGTTCTTAATAATTGTGATTCTTATATGCATGCGGGTTTTTACTGCATGATTTGATTTATTTTTTGATTTATTAAATACATCAGCGTTGAAGTTAAATTAGTTTATTGTAATACAAAGAATTTACAACATATAAATTCAATGCAATAAGATATAAACTTTAAATTACAAAATAATGACAACATAAACACAAACGGTAAATCTATTTGGACGTTAAACGGTTAGTTTTTGACGACCATGTACTTATATATAATATATTGTCTTGAATTTAAATAAAACTTACCCGTGTGAGTCATCCATTGGCAGCATTGTAGAAAGTGACCGGGAAAATCTGTCCTGCTCATTTCATTTCATTCTTATATGCTTTTCTTGCCCGGGGATCACCAGTTTTCTCCAGTTTTCTCCAGCTTTTTGGCGGGGAATGCTGTTGTTTTCCGGGGAAGTCTCGAAGCTTTTTCGACCTGGGAATTTGCCGGGGTAGGATAAGCGGGCTCACTTGGACAGGTGTGTTTATCTATCGTGTTTTTTAATTTTACAGAGGATTGAATTGTTGTCATGTTGAGTCTGCTTCAGAATATATATAACATTTTACTTGTTGATTCGTGCGAGCCAAGAGAGCCAATGCGTCGTTGTTTGTTTATGCTTACAGGGATCATTCTTACTTGTTTTTTGCTTGTGTTCGAGAAAACATTGTGGTGTGGTAAATTTAAATTTTTGACGTAACAAATTATTTTAATTAATAGATTTTGATAAATTTGAAAAAACAGAGAATAAAGATAATCTTGTGGCTAATTTAGGAGATTGTTTTTAGATTGATCTGGGAATAATCCTTGCTTTCTGTAATGTACTGCCATGAAAATTGTAAGGGGCTGTAACATAAAATGACCCAATAACAATACAAAAAAGTATTAAATCAGTCACTATTTGGCATAAACAAGGTGGCTGTCAAGTTGTGAGAACAAGAATCTTTTTAACTTGACAGTAAATTGGCTGTTACGATCTGTAATTGATTGGGGAAAATGTATAATTCAGATCTTATTTTTGCAGGATTAATACAAGTGACGAATATAACGAAGAAAGATTGAAAACTTACCAAAAAGAAAAGGTGATTACTGTTAACATGCTTTACTTTTTTATATTCCTTTCATAGCATTATTTGCTTCTTCACTAGCTAGGTCTTTTTGTTTTTCTGGCTGCTGTGAAAGCTGTTACAACCAGGGAAAGAAAATTTCTAAATTTCTAGATTTATAGATTAGAAGATTTCTACTAAAGGGTAAGAAATAAATGACAGATGCTGTTGCTCAATTCAGTTTTGGCTCGCTACATGTGTGGTTTTAGTTTATTTTAAATTGTTACAAAATATGAAGCTCGCTGATATCTACAGGGTTTTGATTCCAGGATTTAAAAGCTAGGTAGGAAATTCTGTTTAGTAAACCTCGTATTATAATGTGATAACTCGGGATCATTGTTAGAATTTATTTTGTGGACATGGTCTATTTGTGATTTTATAGCTGGTCAATCAAACAATATCCGTTGCTCAACGTCTAAGAAATTGTTTGGAAATATTTTGTCAGACAATTTCCACTTATTTGAGACTTGTCATGGTCTTGGTTAGCCTGTGAAAAAGCCCCGGAGATTGAAAATGTAAAATATTTTTTAAAAAAATGAGAAAAAAAAGATTTTCTTTTCTGTGAGTCTAATCTCAGGCCGTGTCTTGATCAAAAATAACCTAATATTGTGTTCATCAGACTCTGTTTGCATATAGCCACGCTCCTTCGATTTTTTTTTTGCATTTTCGTGGTGCGATTTGAAAGGAAAATAAACAGGAGGGCAGAAAACCTGAATGTTCATTTTGTATTACCTGTAGCAGTGATTTTAGTGAGGATTATATGCCTTTTTTAAATAGGAATCTATCGACAAGCTAGAAGAAGAATTGAAAAAACGACGAAGTCAATGCTTAGAAAGAGAAGAAGAGGTATTTGAATATTAAGGATTTTAAAGTTTGTCTGTTTTTTTTAGAATTACAAGAAAAGTTCAATTTTCTAATATCTACCTATACTTTCTCGGCAGCTCCTGTCAGCAAATATTTATTATGATAAATTTATTTATTTTTCATTACTTGATTTCTTTACTGTAGGATTTTTTGCAAAATTGACTTCACTCTGTTTTGAATTTAAAAACAGATTCTTGCGGCTAATCGTTTGACTAACTACATTCTTTTGCTTCGAGCTGAAAAATCCCCGAGACGCTGGTTTCTCCATAGCAGATAAAAACATGATTGATTAAGTTGTTAATTGATTGATTGGCTGATTTGTTAATTGATTGATCCACTATGATGATATGACTGATTGACTAAGACTCGTGACATATTTCTGCAGTATCTTTCTTCTCGTATTCTACTGCATTACTCTGTCCGCTCTTTTTGTGACTTACTATATTTTACCGGGTGGACCAAAAGTTTCACTGTTTGCCGGGCTACTCTATGAATTCTCTTTGTTAATAGGCCATCAAAAAAATGCAGAAATTATAATTATATTTCTTTGACATGAGAACAGGTTAAGTTATATTCAGATCTATCATTTGATTATCTATCTACACGATTATTTTTTGTTTATCTTCGATTATTTTTTGTTTATCTTTGATTATTTTTGTTTACCTTCGATTATTTTTTGTTTGTTTTCGATTATTTTTTGTTTGTTTCATTATATAGGCCATCTTGTTTCATTTTTCCAATTTTTCGTTCTAGATCGAAGAGTACGAGGCATTTTTAGATCGAAGACATTCTTCAATTAACGACAAAGAAAAAGATTTGAATACTTTACAAGAAGTGAGTTTGACAAATATCACCCCGGCAAAGGCCATATTGCCCATTGCCAAATAACATAAACGTCATTTTTCCAGGAGGTAATACAGACGTAAATTTCAGATATTTCAATGTTAGATTATCTCTTTAATTATGTTGGTTTTTAAGTGTTATTTTAAGTGTTAATACCCCCTGTAAAGTGATATTTAGATGGGATTTTCCAATTAATTAGGAATAAATCCGGGCAAGAAAGGGTTAGTGGCTTAAATTTATTTTCTTCAAATTTTAATTTGATTTCTGTTACGAAATCATGTCAATATTTCAAATAAAATTGGCTTCAAATTTTTTATTGGTTCGTCATATCTGTTTATATGAGCATTTTCTTGCCGGAAAAGTAGGCCAGAAATTTCATTTTAATTCAATGGTGACATCAAATAATAACGATCTTTATTAACACTAACACTAACAAATTTTGATTTGTGTTCATACGAAATGTTTTACTATTATTTTAGTGAGATCCAAATACCCATCGAGTGAAATCTTATCAAGCCCACCTCTCATATGAACCCAATGTGATATTTCACCTAAGTGAGCCGGGCTATCGAGCAGACCTTAGGCCAGCCAACCTTATTTGAACGAATTGTACATAGTGATCATGTGATCATATTACAGTTATTTGACGGTGTGATCACGTTGTAAATGTTGTGGTATGATTTTGATTTGTTTTAGGAACTTGAAGAATTTTCAACTTTGCTAAAGAAACGGGAGCGTGACTTGAAGGCAAAGTCGGATCGAATAGAAAATCGTTATAATAAAGAAATTAATATAAAGTATGAATTATTTTCTCAGTTTGTTTTGAAATTATTCATTTTGATACGGTAAAAACCCGCATATAAGAACCTTTTGTATGTACCTATAGCGCATTTTTGTATGTACCTTTTGTATGTACACTTTTGTATGTACCTATAGCGGTTTTTTGTATGTACCTATAGCGCATTGCACAATTTGGGTGTAGTCTTTGTCTTGAATGGCTAATCGCTTTGGACTTGACGAGTCAATTTCACTATTGTTAGAAAATTTGCCTCTGTTGCACTCATTTTTCGCCATCACATAAAAATTGTGAAGCAAATTGTACCTGAAGATGCGTTTGTGAAAATTGTTGATATGTTTATCTTGGCTTTTAATGACTAAAACAGATGGACTAAATTTGCTTTAATTTCAAGTCTGTATGTATTGAACGAAGACTCGTGCTTGCGTGCTAATGTGGAGAGTTTTTTATTCAGGTTATCTGAATCAAATATTTAGATTATTAAGTTTCCGTTACATGGAAGTTCCACTCTAGTTTATATAATCTTGCTAGTTTCGCTGCATATAGTAAATTTAAATATTATTATTACGACTTTGTTATTTATATGATAACGCCTCATATAATATGATATTCTGTACGATATATAATATTATTATTATTATTTTCAAAATTTTTCATAATTTTCATGAAAATATTTTGTCATTAATGTAGCTTTTATTAGTTTTAATTTTGACCGATTTCAGTCACGGACGCTGTTTTAATTTTGAGCTCTGTCTGTGTCGCGGGCTAGTTTGTGTATTTTGCTCAAATTTACTTCAAATTATCATTGAATTATTACGATTTACTTTATTTTTTTCTTACAGAGCATGTTCACATGATGAAAACGAGATTCAAGCACTAAGAGACAAAATTAGAGAACTTCAAAACAGTGTTCTGAAATATAGGATAGATATCGAAAAAAAGGAAGAAAGTTATATGGATGTTGAGACCAAGGTAATAACAGAAACACGCAAATATTCTGCACGGCTCTTCCATCTTGCTCTGTCCTAGCATTGCCGTCCTCAACTCTTCAACACCCTCGAGAACTGTGTCATTTATGAGGGTGTCAATGAATTTGATGGCTCCTCTGTGCACGTTTTTGCGTCCTATTCCTGGCATTTCCGGTTGCCACAAAACCAGATGTTAAGTCACTTCCTTCGGCGCCGAATGCAGTGTCCTGTCAGTCTCAAGCGTCTGCTGGCGAATTTTGATGACACAGGTGGTACAGAAGCGCACATAAACAGCAACTCACGTTTCTTAAAGCCAATGATTATATATTTGCAATTATAAATAGCATGATTTGTGTCTATTAATTTTGCGTGAAATGAAAGGAAAAATTACTGAATATTTTTCTTATCAAGTGACTTTGAAAGATAAGATCTTCGAGAACAATTTATTTTTTCTAATGACTGGTATTTTACCTCCACAGTAAATGGAACATTCGCTAATTTAAACAAATTGTTAATTCCCCTTCAGTGTTTGATTTAAAAAGTTAACGGGTTTTGACTGTATCTATTGAAGTTTCTCTTGTTTTAGTTGTTACTAAAAATCATTACTATTTTCATTGTATATATTGATATTTAAATTTTGTTTTGTCATTTATCTTTAGCTTCAAGATGTACAAATAGAGAATAAAAAGCTGCAAGGAAAGGTAAAAAACTTAGAGACACAATTTTCTTTGGACAGAAAAATAATTGAAGCGAAGGAGGACTGTAATCAAGTTCGAAGGGCCAGTGTTTTGGCACTGGGAGCTCTGGCTGCGCAGAGGTTTGGTACAGAACTCATGTCACCGGCTTTTAGTCACAGTCCTTTGTCAGAAAGATCTAATCGTTTGCGACCACCGATGAATGGCTCAGTATTAAGTTCAGAAAGTACAATTTTGAGCAATATTTCCAAACGGAAAATAACTGAGGAATCAGATTCTTTCGAAGGGAGTATAGACGACAGAACACAGAAAGTCGATTCGAAATCGGTTAAAAGTAGAACCTGCATAGTAATGTGATTCTGAGCGTTCAATCCCCATTTGGACAGATTTTGTAACTTTTGTGAAATCGACTCGCCAATTTCAAAGCGATTAGCCATTCGAGAAAAAGAGAATTCTCTCAAGCAGATAATCAAAATACCATTTGAAATTGGCGTGTCGATTTCACTATTGTTACAAAATCTGCCCTTGTTGCCCAGGCTTCCATTCTGTAAATTTATTGAAATTTTGAGATGGCCTTTTTGTGATTTATTAAATTATTAATCTGCAAACAAAGTTCAGTGAGAAGTACTTTTTGCATACTTCGTCAAATCATAGTACAAATATTTTAAGTTCATGAGGGATTTGACCACAACAATCATTTTCAGAGCAGGTTTTTTGTCCTAATATTTTTTCGAAGGTCGAAACTCTCATGAATTTAATTACGTCACTATAGTCTGAGGGCCCTAAAGTGGGATCCTCAATCCACATTTCCCAGGCTTAAATCCCAGTCACCTTTTTGTCGATATACAGTGATCAAATCCCATTTCCAGTCTATTGTTTTTATTGTTGTATTATCAGTCAGTAAAATCCCAATCCCAGTATAACAAAATCCCATTCCCAGTGTGTCATTTGTGGCAAATCCCAGATCCCATTTTACCATTTCAGGACCCTCTAGTTTGGCCGAAAATGTAGGCAGAAATGTAGTTCTCAGACTACTTTGTTTGCACAAAAATGAAATATTTTGATAAATTTGATGATGGCAACCGCGACCGCAGCTTTAGCTTGAAAATGTGGATAGGATATATTCTTACCTCCTTGAGCATCGCATGGCCTGTTAGAAATCACATCTTTTTCATCATTTTCATTCTGGTATTTATTTCCAATATTTATTTATTTTAAAGGGTGTAGCGCCCGGGGAGGGGGGACTTGTCTTTCCTGTTATACTGAGAGGTACTGATTCAGAATTTGGTTTTGATACTCAATCTCAGAATTTTACAAACCTATCAAATATTCTTGTCCATGCCTTAACATATATTTTAAATAATTGTTCTGAAACGAAAATACTCATTCACAGAATTTTTAGCATACCCCATTCTCAGAATTGTCGGCAGTAAAATCATCCGAAACTGCCGCACATCCTCGTATGACCATGCACTTATTTGTTAGTTATTTGACTTACCGTGTTGTCTTTTCTCTCGTTGCTTTTGTCCGACAGCAGCTTGCTTCTACCTCGCCATTTTTTAACTTCTTCAACTCGAAATCTCTTAAAATAGAGTTTATGATAGCGGAATCCAACTGTATTACATTCACAAATATATTTTTTGGTTACCCTTCATACAGTTACCAACGTTAAATGAGGTTTCTAGGGATAGGGGCTGAGTAACTTGGAGGGTAGTACTGTGCCTTGAGATTTTGACAGTGGCCTATCTTTTGCGGGTACTGTTTCATTTTCCTTATGATAAGTTTTTAGTGGAAAACGAACAACGATGTCTTTCAAAATAATTTCAGGAACATGCTTTTATCACATCTGGAAAATGCTATCCGCATATAATGTACCTCCATCAGCGGCGGAAATGCCCAAAATTGACAAGATTTTCAGAGAAAACGTTCAATTTCTCTGCAATTTTAATACAATTTTCTGAGCAGATTTAACAATGTTTTTACAAGATGAGATGTATATTAATAGTTAGTTGTAGCAGTTTTAACTACAGTGCTATTTATGATATGAATTGTAAATAATATTCTGTTTTGAACGTCTTATCACTTTTGGGTTCAAACCTAAAAAACCATTCAATGTAAACTTAATGAACCAATTGCAAACTAGCTTTGGTGCAGCATGTTTTGCTGGAGGCTTGGGGACAGTTGTTTTGAGTTTGTTTTTTCTTTAAAGAGTTTAAAGAGTAATAATTCGATTATGCCCCGGGGGGCTTATTCAAAATTCGACCTTTTAAGGGGGGGCTTATTCAAAATTCAGCTTCCCTGAGAGTAATATCTAAAGAGAAGCATGAGTATTATTTAAAAAAGGTTATGTAATATGAAGCTCAACATAGGTTTGATCGTACGAAAAAGAATTCTGGAAATGTTGTAATCAATATGTTGTCTTTTTCCTGAATCTGATAGAATATCAGAGGGTGGGTCAGTCGATTTCTGTTTTAACGAAATGGGGGGGGGCTTACTCGAGAGGGGGGCTTATTAAGAATATCACCTTTAAGAGGCGGGGCTTAATCTAATTATTACAGTACACTAAAAATGATATCTAACATGGGCATCTTTTTAACTGATGTTGCTTCCCGAATTTTCTCCCTAGTGCGATTAAAAGAACGGAAAAAATAAAAGAAAGCAACGGAAAGGAATTAGATTTTTCTTTCTTGAGTGGGACAGTTTACAGGGAAAATTCAATCTGGTGCCCTGACGTCATTTTCGACTAAAAGGTCTGGGCTCAAGCGGTCGTTAAAATAACAAAACGCTTCCTTGGCGTTCAGTACTCTCACGCCATAAGGGTGAATACGAAATCCCATCCTCTCAGACCTGATGACGTAATTCGAGTATTTTGAGAGTATTGTCAAAACGAGGTAGAGCAGAGAACTTGGTTTTTGTTTTTATTTTTACACATGGCGGTATTTTTGTCTCCAAGCTGCGAAGAAGCGCTACTACAAGCTCATGTTATCAGTTGTTGTAAGGTAAGCTGCAATTATATAAATTGTACGTCGTGAAAGCTTTGACTTTATATTTTGCAAATAAAACATTTCTCCACAGACCACAGCTAAGCATTGCTACAGCCAGCTCATCATCATCGTGGATGTGTGAGTGCAATGCAATGCACATTTTCATATCATACATAAATTATTAATATAATTTCATTTAAGTTAACACAAAATAATTAGGCGTCTATTAAAAAAGTTAAGCCTCTCGGCCTCAATACAATAACCAAATTACAGGAATATATATCTACTTAGCTCTTTTACCTAGGGTGCCAGAAAAAATTTGGAGAGCAAACAATAAAAAGTAATGACAATATTATGATTTTTGTGCTGAGTACAGTTAGTCTATTTATTACTCAGTACAGTTAGGCCTTTTGATATACTGTCATTATTTTTAATTGATCAGGCAGGACAAGAGCCTATTTATAGTGGATTGTCAATAAATCTTAGGGTAAATACCTTTATCTACCATTACTTGTTAAATGCTTATCATTGTGTTTCTAGCATTTGAGGTGTAAACATCTTTGTAACTCCTTTTGCAGGGTGAAATTTCATGCAATTGAAAAGAAATGACAATAGCATATCATGAAGAATGGACTGATATTGCAGATGTTGACTGTTGACTCTAAAGAATATATAATAATGAATATATCTGAATAAATATTTTTGATGAAATGCCACTGATGTGTTTGGCATTTATTGCCAATGTGTGAAAAGGGGGCATTTATTAGGGGGAAGCATTTATTTGAGGCTAGACATTTATAAGAGGAAATAAAGTACATATACTTTTGTATTCTGATTATATTTTTTAACAATATGATAATGATTGCTTTGGTGCTCCAATGCAAAATAAATTAGTCTTCCTTCTGTCTTCTGGTTAGACCCTTTAGGTCATTCCATATCTTCAGGAAATCTCCACTAATATAAATAAAATATTCTTAAAATAGAGATATAATTTGGATTAATATTGGATTCCAAAAACTTTGTTATCAGAAATTGTAATATTCTGAAACTAAATGCCTATTCTGAAATTTTCAGAATGTGTTTGCAGGATTTATAAACTCTGGTAAAACTTATAGTGTTTTGGGTCTAAAATTTGGGGGAAATTATTTTTTTGGTCAGTTATTTGCACAATTATTCTTTTGGTTTTATGAAATTCTGGCTAATTTTAGTTAGATCTCAAATACGAGTAAATTTCAATAGATAAAGAAAACATGTTTTACAAACAAAATTGAAACCAGGCAATATTAATAAAATCACCTCTAGATTCAGGATGCTATAGCTTCATGATCACAAGAATATAATTATCAGAAAATTTTGCCTATAAATACATATAACATTTTTTTTCTCTTGTTATTTTTTTAGTTACGTAAGGTAATTTTTTTGGGTCTATTTTTATACGTGAAATTATTTTTTGGGCTTATGGTTTGTACCACCAGCCTGCGCACCCCTATCCAAATTTGCCAGAGTACCCCCCCTTGGGGGTAATTTCAATAAATGCAGAACAGCTGATCATTTAAGCTGATCATTTAAAATATATTATATTTATAAAATATTTTTGCAACAAATTAACCAATCCAAGTTTCAAAACTTAAGCTATCATTCTGTTTCAAGAAATGATGAATATGAATATGAAAAACAGAGTGTTTCCGATCCTCGAGCTTTTGAGCATTGTGTTTCGAGCACTGTATGCTCTAGCATCAGCCTTGTGCCAGCACATTTTTTATAATAACAAGCTTCACAAGAAAGATCTGGTGACTGAGATAAGAACAGAAGATAGGAAGAACAGAAGTTAGGAGCTGAACCAGTCTAGAAATTTGTTTGTTGCCCACTATATCAATCTGTATGATTTTCTAACTGAAACCTTTAGCTGTTGTTAAATGAGTCTGGATGTACATCCATTCCATTTTACAAATCATTTGTAGCAAAAGTAAGCTGTTTGAATTTGTTAAAATCAAATCGTATTTTCTTTTGTCAAATTCACACACAAGATCTCTGGTTATTTTTGAGTTCCTGTTTTTATGAAAGGAGCCACAAAGCTGCCCACGTGCAAGGGTTTTATAATAGTATGATAAGAAACTTTCTGTAATGTAGGTACCTTCATGTATGTATTCATTTTTATTGTAAGTTTTCTCGAAAAGATATAAATATCGATAATTAGTATACTAAGTATTTAAATACATTTTCTCCACTTCATATTGTACTATAGTTATGGTATCAGTTGTACTCCTGAGAGTGTTGAATTATAATTGAAGATTCAAATTTAACTTCATGATATTACGAAATAAATTGTAGTTCAGCTTTAAAATATTTCAGAATTATTGAGCTTCTTTTCATTGAAATTAGAAGGCTCAGGGGGGCTGGTCCCTTCTAGCTCAGAAATGAAAATTGATTGTTTTCAACTGATTGTCAATAAATACTGTCAATAAAGTAGCCTGTATTTTATAGGTCTAGGCAGGTTTTCCATAATTTAAATGATAATTTAAAAAAAGTATGAAAATCAGTTGACTGCTACTTTTACAAATTTTGGGGAAATATTTTGGACAAATTCCAAACTCAAATTTTGCCGTTTTGTGAACATATCTTAATGTAAAAACTTTAGAACTTTGAAATCATATTTCTTACAGTTTGTTTACTTCAATTTTAATGGAAAATGTGCGATTTTGACTTAATAATGATTTTAAATGAATATTGT
This sequence comes from Phacellophora camtschatica, assembly GCA_036873815.1. Lineage (NCBI taxonomy): Eukaryota > Metazoa > Cnidaria > Scyphozoa > Semaeostomeae > Ulmaridae > Phacellophora > Phacellophora camtschatica. Next base: position 38,146 of record JAYJMH010027433.1, read on the forward strand.
AGATGAATATCGCTTTTTAATATTGTAGATGAATATTGCTTTTATGGAACACACAAACAAATCTTTTTGTCAACTGGATGAACTTCTGCTTCCATATAATGTTACCTGTTTGAGTTATGAAATCATGTTTCTCCCACCATGTCTTGACAGTTATAAGATTAAAAAACTGCATCTTGTCATTAAAATATAATCTGGTGTTAACAGATTCAACCCATGTTGGTCAGACAGTGTGCAACATTCATATACGATGATGCATACTGAATCCTATTGGTCACAAACAATAGGATTCAGACTGAGCCAGCTTTTCTACAGTCTACTCCAAGATTACAGACTGACACAGACCAGGTTCGCATTGCTGATATCAAGTGCGCATTATCTGTGTTGACTGTTAAATGAAGACTAATTTATTTCTCATTGGATTACCAAAGCGGTCATTATCATATTGTTAAAAAATATAATCAAAATACAAAAGTTTATGTACTCTATTTCCTCTTATAAATGCCTAGCCTCAAATAAATTCTTCCTCCTAATAAATGCCCCCTTTCACACATTGGCAATAAATGCCAAACACATCAGTGGCATTACATCAAAAAATAGTTATTCGGATATAAATATATTCATCATTATATATTCTTTAAGTCAACACAAACAAAATATCAGTCCAGATACAAATACGTCATTGTGAAATAGGTCTATTAAATTATTGATGACTGAAGGTCTATTAAATGATATCCAATGACTGAACTATCAAAATATGATAAAAACAAAAAATCCACTTTTTTTGTCTGAAGGGGTACAGTAACCTTAAGCCATTCTCCTCCCGTAAAATTATGTTTCGCCGCCAAAGATGGCCAAATAATCTTTCGCCCATGAAAAGAAGAGGATGCCAAGTCAGAAACTTTTTTCAGTTCGTTTAGAAGAGTTTAATTAGCATAACCATGAAGCAAAAGTGTTCGCATTTTTCCATGTTCGTAATATGAAATTTTTCTCATTTTTAACAGTCTTTCAGAGAATGTCTAAACGAATTGATATTTGCAAAATTAGCCTCATATGCCGATCTTAACGCTTTTCAATCTGGCTACGTGTGGTAAATAAAGCAACTATCTACCCATTTGATTTTGGAAATTTTCTTCCTGCTTCCTGTTTTGGTAATAATATTTATTCCAGTCCCGGGATAATTTTTCAATTCCCATAAAAAGTCTAACTATTACGAAAATAATGAAATCGCATTTTCCATATTACTCCCTTCGTAAAAGGCTCAAAACAGCGATATATATTTTCATAACACAATTACGAACTGTGTCTTTTTTCAGGAGGATCAGACATGGAAAGCAAAAAGGAAAAACCGATCATTTCTGAGCCAGGATGCAACATTTTTGGTTGGGAACCACGATTTCTTCAAATATTCGCTGGACCAAAGTCATTTACTTTCATTTTATGCCTTTTGTTAGCTATTCAAAGTAAGAACAAATTATCTACGCTTCATTCCCATATATATTTCAGTTTTGGCAAGACGAACGTACTATTTTATTTAGGCACCATGACAAATTTAAAGAAATCCTTCCAAGAAATACTATTTTTAATCTACGCATCGGCCATTTCAATATGTACAACTTCGAAAATTACAAGGAAGGAGCCAAAAATGTGAAACTAGGTGCGTTTGATTAAGTTAACAATCAATAATGAGTAACAGCAAAAACGTTTCGTACCACTTTATGCAATATTTAATCGTTAGACTCAAATCCGTAACGTTTTTTGGGACACCCGGTATTTCTTAACTTTTAAATAATATACAATTTCATTTATCTGCTTATTGATGTTATTCTACCACCTGCGATTGGCAAGGAATTCACTGAGATTCTGAATTTCGCAATAATTGATCTATATTTGCGTTTCAAATCTGAGTTCTTATACTTGTCTTCCTTGTACTGCCGATTTGATACCGATTTGATTATGTTAATCTACCACCTGCGATTGGCAAGAAGTTCAGTGAGATTCTGAATTTCGCAATAATTTATCTATATTTGCATTTTATGAGTTTTCATACTTTTCTTCCTTGTACTGCCGATTTGATACCTTACATATAGTTGAATTTAATTTAATTGATATCTAAGTTGAATTGAATCAATATTTTGCAGTTTTGATCAATTTTGACCGAGTTAGTTCCATCTGATTTATTAAATTTATATTTGTTCTTAGCCATTGCGGGAACTGGTATGATGTCTGGAGCTCTCAGAGATATCGAGAAACAGTTCGGCTTCACGAGCAAAGAGGCGGGTTTTATTCTTATTTCTAGTGATATTGCTGCATTACTAGTTGTCCCAATCGTCTCGTTTTTTGGAGAAAGAGGTAACAAACCAAAATGGATAGGATATGGATCGTTATTATGTGGTAAGCTTCAAGCGTCCATCATTTTTCTTACCCGAGGCTTCCCAGGGACCACGAAGCATATTTTGGAGTGGATTTGATGTGGCGAATTTTTAGGAGCATGTTTTGGATTGGGGGCGGTAACGAATTTCAAAAAAGCTAAAATCTTCGCGGCTCATGAAGCTGCGTAATAGTTGGTTTTTGAAATTGAGTCCTAGATCAGACAAGGTATTTCATGTACGAATAATTTGTGTTTTGCTTTTAAAAGTCAAATATTCAAACCATTTAAAAGTTTAAAGCCTCCATGATATGAGGGAAAGAGTGTGTGTGTATCAAAATAATGTTTAATAGATAAAATATAAGAAAATAGATCGATCATGATCCTTCTACTTTATCTAAAATGTTCACTGTTCAGAAGAAAGGAACAGTCAAGAAACAATGCCAGTATATGTTAGAAATAATAAATTATGCTTTTTCTGTGAGTCCTTTGAGAGAGAAAGAGGAGAGAATAACGATTCTCAATGGAAATAGATCACTGGCCTAGATTTCTAAAGATAACTAACAGTTGTTTATCTGGGTTGTATTTTCTAGCAATTGGAATTTTTGGCACTTGCCTTCCTAAATTTCTCATTGGCAAATACATTCCAGCCGGGTCAAATCTAACTCCACGTGGCCTTTCATGTGTCCAGTCGAACACAACTATTAATTACTGCTTGGAGGGAGCTTCTGTCGTTGACAAAGGCGTGTATCTTTTCGTATTTGTTGTGTCTCAAATGATACTTGGGGCTGGTGCTACCCCATTATTGACTCTTGGAGTTTCCTATATTGATGAAAATGTCGACCCGAAGTCGTCTCCCGTTTACATGGGTTTTATCTATGCATCAAGTTTCATTGGCCCATCGGCTGGCTTTGTCATCGCTGGACTTTTTCTGGGAAAGTTTGTCGAATTGGAGCTGGTGCGTATATACCTCATACTTTGTGGCCCCAAAAATGTTCAGTCGGGTACCCTGACGTCATTTCCGACTAAGAGGTCTGGGCTCCACAGAAGCGGTCTAAAATAATTTGTCGACAAAAAGCATCCTAGGCGTCCAGTGTCACGCAATACGCGGTGTTGACGTCAGGAATCCAGGCTGCCCACGTTTGCAATGCTGCTGTGGAGGATATTTAATGTTTAATTTTGTTTGTGCTTGAATTTGATGAGTTTTAGTTTGACAACTTTTAGTTTGATACCTTGTTTGCTAAAATATACTTAATAATCACTGAGTTGCAATGAATAAATCAAGAATAAATGATTTCTGTTGTTGAAATTTGCTGAAAATACTACAGGCGTTGTGAAGGCCATTAACATTGTATGTCCTTTATTGTAGCTCAGGTATTCATTTGTAGATTGCAGCAAACAAGGTATCAAACTTTAAGTTGAAGCTTCATTCACGAAAATGTCAATTCAAAGCACAATTATCGGCTTTCTAGTAATACCATGTCGTCTTCGATGTTTATAGAAGGAAAGTTAACGCGAACAGTCAACAATTAGCTTTTGCTTACCAATTTGAGAAGAGCATCTTGTCTTTGCATTTTCAAGACATTTTAGACACTTTGCTTTAATTATTTTCTTTGTATTTATAATGAACTTAAAACGTTATTTGTATCTTCATTTGTATATTTGTTTTATACTTTTCATATTTCACATTTCTTAGGAGGGCGAACCTCCATTTAAAAAAAACATATTAGATTTACAAGGCACCCTTCACTAAACTACTTACATTACTAAAATTTCAAAATAGAAATAAAAATCTTTTTTAATTTTCCATACAGCCTGAAGGCTTGAAAATGGATTTCAGGGACCAGCGATGGATTGGCGCTTGGTGGCTTGGCTTTGTTTATCTTGCAATAATTATGATTGCTTTATGTCCGATTCCTTTCCTTTTTCCAAGAAAACTACCTGGAAGCAGCTTGAAACGAAAAGAAGCAATCGAGAAAGGAGAAATCAAAGGAGACAATAAGAATATAAGTGTAAATCTGCGCGGTCTTTTTGAAGCAACAAAGTATCTTGTGAAGCACAAAATTTATGTGAGTGCTGTTATTGGTGTCACTGCTACGACTGTGTTTGGTGCTGGGTTTGGCTCAGCTTTTCCGAAGTTTCTTGTTCTAAAATTTGGTGCTTCGACGAGTTTTGCATCTATTGCAGCAGGCATTGCAATTATGCCAGCAACTTTACGTACGTGCGCATATTTTTAAATAAGAAAAATTCAGAATCTACATATTAAGTGTCTATTTACAGTAAATAAAACTGCTTTGCTGGGGGTACCTATTATACAATAGTCAGCAATTTTTCAGAGTTAAGAGTATACCATTATTTTAGATGGACATATTACTTTGAGAAACTTTTGGCACTAAAGATGACTCAATATTTCAGTTATGTTAATCGTCAAAAAGTAAAAACCTACGTTATCATAAATCTTTAAATTGGCTGATTTTCAAATCACCGATTTTCGAAATTTAACACTTTTTATGACGTCATAATGCATATCATGTATTCAGGTTTTTTTCAAGACGTTCGGGCTACCGTATTCATGTCATTGTAAATTTTTTTTCAGTTGGTATCATGATTGGTTCAATCATAATGCGGAAATTTCCAGTCAGGCAATCTGTGTCAACCGCTGCTAA